>JANIJG010010270.1:64169-76226 GCA_024611175.1 Megaceryle torquata
CTCTTTTCTCTTCCCCTCCCTTTCTTCTCTTCCCCCCCCCCTCTTTTTTTTTCCCCCCCCCCCCTTTTTTTTTTTCCCCTTTCCTCTTTTTTTTTTTCCCCCTTTCCTCTTTTTTTTTTTTTTCCCCCTTTCCTCTTTTTTTTTTTCCCCTTTTCCCTTTTTCTGATGTGGTTTTGCATTTGGGAATCTGCCTACTACATTGGACCTATAAACCAGTACAGCAGAGCACCTTAACAAGTTTCTTAAGGATGAGGTTATCCAAAGGGTGGCAGAATTGTTCAGTTGTATGGACTACTGCAGGACAAATGAAAAGCTGCCGGCAATTACAAGAAGAAATTGGCCCCCGGAAAGCAAACAAGAGAAGTAGCCTGTGTACAATGAGTGGGGGTAATGCAGGACTCTCGTGGATGTAGAAATAATGATCAGCAAACACTGTTGAGCTTAACAAACTCCTGATACTATTTTCATTTTGAATACAAATTGCCCAATGTTCAAGTAATGCTAAGAGTCTTTCAAATACAGATGCATCTTCATGCGTAATTCCCTACCACATTTCTAAGGGAGCATTGGAGAGATTGTGTCAAGTGAGTGAGTCCTGTGAGAGACTGCACAGAGCACGGAGTGGTAGCATTAACACTCACTGCCCTGACTTTGCTGACTGAAGGTGCTGAGGTTTGTAGTAACAGGGATTTTCACCTCTGACGCACATTTTAAAACAATACAGCGCTAAAGAAAGGCAATAGTTCTGAAAACTGCCTACCTCTTTCAAAAGCTGGCCTTGGTAAACAGAGTTGTACTTGGCCCAGTTGCTAATGGTGCTATATTTACTCATATAATGATTGCTTTCTCACTGCCCCAGATATTACCCTGTTATGTGATTCCGTTTCAAAATGCAGCGGTATGTTGTTCTCTGTAGTCACAACGGATGACCGTTGTGTGCATGTGAACATTATGCAAGCAAATACAGCAAATACGGGTCCGGGATCTCCAACACAACTGACTTTCCCCAGGAGCTTTACAGAAGCACTCCTAGAGCTAGAGCATGGGCAGTCTTGTCCCACTGGCAGCCACCATCTCCATGATGACAGTTCTTTAACACATTGGGGTTTACTGCTACACGACAGAGTTAGCAAGACGCTGTGTTGATCTAGGAGCAAGAAAGTCACATCCACTAATACCAGGTGTTATCCTTGACCATTCTGTTGCAATCTCACACCATTCACGTGGCTCTTGTCTTGAGTGCCAGAACATTAGGAACACAACTCTTGCAATGATCAGTGGTAGTAGAACAGTAAGATTTTAAAACAATCAGTCTCTTAGTGTTGATGGGTTAAAAAAAGTGTCAGGAGTGAAATTAAGAAAGCCACTTGTCTTTCTGTAGGAAGTGGTCATTAAAATGCAAATTGGCTCATGCATTTTTATTTTGGAGAGTAGTTATAAAATGTTTGATCTTTTAGGAGCTTGAATTGCAAATATGATAATATTGATAAAAGTAAGAGGATGCAGAAGATGCTTTGGGATTGGACTGTCAAGCATAAATTAGGTTGTATGTGGAGACAGCTCCGTGCACTGAAGTGTTTCCCTCCCCACACACGTGTACATGTACCCACACGCTTGCTCCTGTTGGAGAGTCTAATACAATAACCAGTTGCACTGGGTCTGGGGATTCCCATAGGATGCCCCTGTGGTGTTTGAAAGCTGCGGACTCTGAGGCACGTCACCGAAGGCTGTTTTTTCTCCAGTAATTGCCTCATCCAAAAGAGATGAATTTCAAGGCCTAATTACAGACTCTTTTCTTAAGCTTTTTGAACGATGATCTTTCAACTGGCTCCATTGTTTCTGCTCAGTGTTGTTTTCCCTTTTCACCACAATTTCAAGATTAAAACTTAACCGCACAGGCACAAAGACCTTTCTCTTCTGAGTCAGACAAAAGCAGCACAGAGCAGTTCTTTCCAGGGCCTCAGAGATGTGAATGTGATGAAGCACTCCACTGGCCCAGGAAGAAATAAAGAAAAGAGACTGGTCTTTGGAAGCACAGAGGGGAGTGATATTGAAAAAATCAAACAAAAGAAGCAGAAATCACCGAACCAAAAATCACCTACCCAAGTCTCTCCTGGGAGACTAAATCCTGCATCTAGGAAGATTTATCAGAAGCATCATATTTCTGACTTTCCCACTTCACCTGGAGGGCAGCTGATTTAAAGGCAGAGTTCTCCCACACAAGCAGAGCTGTACCCTCCTCCTGGAAGCCCTTCAGGATGAGGGTATAACGGTGTGGGTGCAACAGCCAGCTCTGTCTGCTAACTGTGAGCCTGCTAAGGATTGGAAAGGCAGCATCTCAGCTCGATCTCATGTGCAAGAAATGGGCATTCAGAGAGTACAGGCAGAGGCCTCTCTTTATCACCTCAGTAATGTGAAGGGAACTGGAGTGTTGGCTCCAGCTGCCCATGATCTTTCATGGGTCCCTCATCTTCTGACTGCCGCTTGACAGAACAAGTCAGTGGAAGAGAGAATCTTGTACCGCATGTTTTGAGCTGTGGAATAATCTCACCACTGCTTTCTGTGGACTAAGGCAACAGCACTAAAGGCAGAAACACCACTCAGCTGGTGTTTCCTTTGCTAATATCTGGTTGGCAACAGCAGTCGCCTTGCCTTCTGGCAAAGCAGAGTTTGGCCCAGCACATCCTTAGCTTTTTACTGAACAGCATCCATTTCTTCTGGGGCTGTTGTCTAGAGGTCACCATGGGGCTTGTCGTTCAGAGCAGGATACAGGGAAATGAGGGGAAGTGTCTACAGCCATGTCACTCTTCTTTATGCTTCCTTGAGACCGAAGTACTGTACAGTAAGGAAGCAGAGGTAGGAAGTGAAGAACACTTTTTGTACAGTCCATTTTCATTTCACTCCCATATTTCTATGTATAAATGTGCAGCATTTATGGGAGATTAGCTGACTCCCTTTGGTTGAACCTGAATGCTATGTTTGGTATGTTTAAAGGAGTTCTTTAAAAAAAGGCGAGAAAACAAACAACAATTAACAAGAACTGGCTGACTTTTTAACCATCTGTTAAAGGTCTTTTTATGACATGCTAGAAGTTAGTTAGTTGCCTTGCTTGTTGCCCTACAGAAGATTTTACTGCGGCATCTGGCTGGTTGACAAAGTTCTAGTGAAGGCTTTTGAACAGAGAGCTTGGCTTCAATTTTGATAGACATAGATCTGCCTGCTTGTGGTCTTACTGCTGACAGAAGTCAGTTTGCAAAAAGGATAATTAAGAACTAGAACTCTCTTAGTCAAAGGAGAATATCTTGGTCATAAATCATACCAACTCTTTGAGATATGTCTTCTCTCCAATTAATACTTTGTTAATTATAATGGTTAGGATGATGCTACTTCTGAAAAAAAACCACATTAATTGTATACTTCTGTGGAAAATACCTTTAAATCTTAAATTCAGCGGTGAGACTTCAGTGAACAGTTACTAAAGAGAAATGTCACTCTAAAGCAGACAAACCCCACTTTTCTCTGATATCAATACATTACTGATTTCTGCTAAGCACTGCAGCTTGGACATGCAGTAAACAGACGTTGGTGGAAATGTTATTCAGGCAGGTGCTGGCACATGCTTTTTTGGTGTGTAGAGTAGTTGTGTGCTGTGCAGTTGTTGTGTATGCTTGCGTGCAATCATTGTCCTGCTATATTTAACTGAAAATTGAGATCTTTAATCCAAAGCATACTGAAGCCTCTGGGCCCCTTTCCAGTTATTTAATGAGTTTTGGCATAGCCCATACAGTAATAAACTGTTTTCAATAAGTAAGTGATTTGCAGGATTAGGTTCTTAGGTATCGTGGGCCAAAGTGAGCTATGATTCCAGTGGGCACAATGGTAAAATCAAGCTCATAGAGCAGCACAGTCTCTAACAGTGCTTTGTATTGTGACAATCCATATTTCTTTAACATTGCTGGTGATACTTAAGACAGGTTTTGACTAGTATAAGAATTATTTTGTTCTTAATTATTAGTTACCATCCTCAGTTACGTCAAATTTCATTAATTACAGAGGAAATTTTCTCTACTCTTAAAATGTAAAGGTTGGAGGAAAAGATACTTTTTGGAGAGGTACTACCAGAAATTATGTAGGATTAGACTTGGCAGCCACTTTAATAAACCACACTGTGTGTGCAACTGTGCATGTGTATATGTATATGCATGCCAGGTGTGCATGCACATATGTATATATTAAAGAAGAGTTAAGCTGTGGTAGCAAATAATGTTGAAATTTCAGTGTATACAAATGGTTTGGTAAGTATGCATCTGAGATTCAAGGCAAATGGCATTTTTATGTAGTTGCCGGGGTGTGGTGTGGGTTAAGGAAGCTTCAAAAGAGTAATGTAAACATTTGCTGGAGACATTTGTATTGAAATAAGACAAAGGCCTTACCTTTGTATGGGATTTATAAGGTAAACGGCTGGCAGGAGAAACTATAAAAGCACACTTTTTGTGTATATGAGGAATGATGGGATTGATGTTAGTTATTTAACAGACAAGGAAGTTATTTAACTCTTTGTTGTTAGAGTCGGGAGTGACGAACCCTTTTAAAACAGGATTTTGTAAAGACCCATCACCTGGGTATAGACTCTATACTGCCAGTATTCGTCAGAGAAATTGCTTTACGTTTCTGATTTTGTGCTGTAACAGACTCTTCCCTTCCTTCTGCCCTTGGCTCTTTCTGAGATGATGTGAGCCAGAAATGTAAATAGTAATAAAAGGCTTACATTAGAAGTTTCGTAACTGTAGCCCTTTAAAGTGTATAAACTGAGAGACCACAGCAGGAATCATGTTGGCTGGATTAAACGATAAAAGGGGAAATGCCTTTCTGAGCCTTGCTGTCTCTTAAGGCAAATTACTGTGTTTGTGTCTTGTACATCACTAATTATGCTGCAGTATTTAACAAACAGTCAGTAATTCACATAATAACAGCTATGCTGTGGAGGAGCACCTTCCCCGAAAGAGAAAGTGCTTTTTTTAGACATGCTTTGTAACAAACAGAATTGTCCTTGTTATCTTAGGCCACTTGTGAAACTTTCTCAGGCATCAAATGTTTCTCCAAATTAGTTTTTCATTGCCAGTGGCATGCCTGAGCTGGAGACTAGATGGGTGGAACTCTGTCGTTAATTGCTCTAATCTAAGAATGCTGACATTAAAAAATTAAAAAAAAAAAAAAGGCATCACTGTAACAACAACTCAACTGTGTTCCTGATAGCAAAACATTACTCAAATCCAGTTTGCACAGGAAAAAAAGTTTGTAAATTAATTTAGGTACAGCCTTAGTTACATCCATTAAAACAGTTTGAAGTTAAGTGTATCTGGGGAAAAAAACCCCAGTGATTTCTACTTCTGCTGTCATTTCTACTTAACTCTACATTTTCTAATGATATGTCTACTGTGCAAGAAATCAGAGTAAGGAGGATCTTAAACCTGGGTGTCTTCCAAGAGAAGTAGTGTGGGACTTCATCTGTTTGAGGCTGCCCATGGGCTTGTTTTGCACCGTGTCTTATTGAGAGTCGGAGTGCTGCATTATGGACAGGAGCTGCAGAGGAGGGAAGGATGAGGGTTGTAAAGGGCAGCGCAGGCTGTGCTTGGATGGGCGGGTGAAATCACTGGTACTCACAGCAGGCAGCTTTGCTCAGACATTGCTTTGGGGAAGCAGAGATCTCTGGTCAGAGCAGGGAAAAAAACCCTACTAATATTAATTCAAGTAACAGAACTTTTGCTTCCTTCCCCTTTCCTCTGCACACCCCCCATGTTTTCCAAAGACAGCGTTGTGCTTTGGAGGAAAGCTAACAGAAGATTGTGTGGAGACAGAACATTTTCCCCAAAATAAATGATCTGTGCTAATTTGAATCCATCTGTCTATCTGCAAGGTGCAAATGATTTAACAAAGTATAGTACACTTCCTGCACAAGAATGTACAGTCACTGCTCCTCAGAGAGCTCCTGATGTATTGCAGTGTCAGAACAAGGATATTGTATCTTAGAGCATCAACCTGTTATTCATGCTGAATAATCCGTTACTGCTGTACGGGGACTCTTGAAATGATGAAGTCTGCCTTCCCCAGCCACTCCTACTCTGCTCTGTGTTTCTGGAGGCAGTGAAAGAGATGACACACAGTGTAGGTAGTTGATTAAGATGGGACAAGATCTATTTCGTTTGTTTGCTTGTCTGTTTTTTTTTCTCAACTGAGCGTGCAGCAAATGTGGTAGATGCACAAGCTGCTGGGTAGGTGCAAAGCCCGCACGTCCCCTCTCACATTTTAATGTACAGTCTGGAAAATCCCTATGCAGAAGTATGGGCTAAAATATAGCAGGACCAGATTCTGGTTTATGCCAGACCTCATTCCACTGCCCTCTTCGCACACACTTTAAAGCATTGCCCTGACGCTGTAAAGGAGTCTGAAAGCAAATGAAAATTCCGGCCGATACGTTTCAAAGGCACACGCACCCTTAGCCACGCTTACCTTTGGAGCTGGAGGAGACGAGTTGTAATTTGAAACAGAAATAACACTATCAGCTTCAGAATCAGAGTTTCACCTAGGGCCCTTCCCTGCCTCCCTCCTCTCCCCGCAGTTAAAGTTCAACTATTTCATTTGTAAATGCAGCTCTGTGATACCATCAGCAGCATAAATGCGGAGGGGCCATTAGCTCAGTCAGGCAAACAAACTGCTCTGGCTTCACCGTAAAAAACCTGACTGTAATGTTACCTTCTGCCATTAGGGTAAAATATCCCCCCACCAGCCCTACAGGAGCCCTTCTGTATTCTCAGCTGCTTTGCTCTTAGGAGGGATGTTGCTGTTGGGTCACTCAACTGGGTTCTTTTCTGTGGACTGGGGAGGGGTTCCTTCATGCTCTCCCTTATGGAATCCTCACAGACCCCAGGAGCCTGTTGGCTTCTCCTCTGCTTGCTGAGGTGTGCATCACCTCTGTTTGAGAGACCTTGCAGATCTCGTCCTTCCCGAGTGTGCCTCGTTCTGCTGGAGCAGGTTTCACATCCTCCTGATTCAGGAAATACAGTCTGGTGGGTTTTTCTCTGCCCTTTTCCTTAGTTCACAGTTTAGGGTTCTGTTTGGTTGGTTGGGTGTGGGGTTGGTTTTTTTGGTGGTGGGGTTTTTTGGGGGGGGGGGGGCTTGTTTTTTAAACAAAGGAAAAGTGAAAAGTAGAATCAAGTTAATACATAATTGGCCCAAATTACTATGTAATGCATATATTCCTCACTGGGAAGATAACTGGATCTTTAATCCAGTTTCATCTCTCAGGTGTCATGCACACTATCCTGACTAAAAGATAGCAGTGGTATTTCAGTTCACAATGCTTGCTTTGCATCAGAATAGTCCATGGGAGACTTGGTGGTGGGACACCCTTTTCCCAGGTCCTGTACAGACACATGGCAGACGAGGCACACTTTGTCCCATGGTACCAAAAGAAGTGAGAGGGCAGGAGGTGACCAGTGTCTATCAAATGACATAAGTGGATGTAGAAAGAAAGCACAAGATAGGTTTCTGAAGTGCAGGCAGGCAGGGCTTGTCAGGAACCAAGGGCAGTGTCAAGTTGTGTGGGTGCTACATGGTCTGAGAAGAGGTAGGATGCAGTTTTATAAATGTTTGAGAAACTCTTTCCCAGACTGAAATGCAGTGAATTTTTTGAAATTGAAGAAAGATAGTGAAGGACCCTTAAAGTGAAGATCGGGAGTGTCTGTTGACAGGATGGAAGGAGGGGTATTGCTGCTGAGAGTGTAAAGAAAATTTATAAAGTTCAAAATAGGGTAGGACTTATCCTTGGCCACACTGAACATAAATTGTGAGCTGTCAGAAGAACAAGCCAGACTGAAAGACAGCTGGAAAAGAACGAAGCAAGATGCTCTTGCTGTTTGTATTATCAAATAGTGCAAACATACACAGCACGTTTGTAGAGTGAAACAAGTCAGGTCTAAAGATCTTACGTCCACATGACATCCATCTGACATCCCACCATTTTGGGAGGTTTTATCTCAGATTATCTTTAGTCAGTTCCCACAGACTGACCAACCATCAATAGCTGGAGCATGTCAGGTGTTCTCCTAGGACACATCTTATGGGCTGACTCTTCCAAAAAGAATCCAGCTCATGCACGCTGAGCTCTCTGGTGTGAACCAAAGTACAGTAAGTTGGGACATCGGGACAATCAAATGATTCACTGCAAGTCTGAGCTCCTGATCCAAACTGAAGCATCAATACATGCCTCTAAAAATTTCTCCTTCTTCCCAGTGCAGGAGCATCTTTGCTGGACTTAGGACAGAAGTGGAAAATAAGTGTGTGATTTATCATAGTGTGGATCAGGGCTGAATTAAAGGATGTTTTGGGGGTTTTTTTGAGGGGTGGGGGTGTGGGAGGGGTGGTATCTGCTTTTATTTCCTATTTGTTCTAATGTGTTTCTGGAATTTTAATAATTGTTTGCACCACTTTTTAAAAGTAGTCTCTCTGGCACACAGATTTTCATCACGGTGAATTGCTTGAGCACAGACTTCTCCTCACAAAAAGGAGTAAAGGGGCTTCCTTTGATGATTCAGATCGATACGTACAGCTACAACAACCGCAGCAATAAACCCATCCACCGAGCCTACTGCCAGATCAAGGTTTTTTGTGACAAGGTGAGTGGAAAGCACAATTACCATGGCTAGAGGAGGAACCTTGTTAGACAGTTTATTGTTGATGTGTTTTAGACCTAATTAAATGTTTTTTCTTACTCTAAAGATTTGTGTTTCGTGGTAGAATTTGGACCAGCTGTATCATAAACCCAAGAGATTATCATGTCATTAACTGCTTCGCAGCCTTTTGGGGCCTCATTCCTCAGCTTGTGAGCTATAGTTGGACTGTTTAAGGACATCATGTTATAAGTCACGATACAGCAATATCAAAAAAGTCATAGAAAGTATAAACATAAAGATCACTACTTGGAAGGTCAGTGCTGACCATAGGCTCACCCAAGTGCCAGTCTGATGATGTTATCCTCTCTGGCTCTAACAGCCATGTTACGAGTAACATATAAATCTTAGGGAGAGGTGTCTGATAGGAAAATGCACCTTTCAGAAAGGCCTGCTAAGCTGTCTTTTATGATACAGTGGAAAACAGTGAGTCCCACTGAGGCAGCTGATGTTTTTAATCCCCTTGCTTGGTTATTTTGGAAACTTCAGTGAGACTTTTATGTTGCTAGGATTTTCTTTCTAAAAGTAAACTGCAAAAAAATAGTTTAGCCATTCCTATTTTGTAACTATTTTTTCCCCCCTCATTACTTTTGCAAAAAATGGCTTCTTTTACAATGGATTTCCCTGATCCTTTGTGAGAATTGATAAGATTTTTCAGCACCAAAACATAGATCATGCCTTGATGAGTCTGACAATATCATGGTCTGCTGTATATATCACTGAGTAGAAGCAGCTACTCAGAAATGATATCTCAGTAATGACTTTTAGATGTGAGTGTGACCATGTTTCAGTTGTGTTTAACACCTGCCAGCCAATGACTTTAAGACTGCTGGGAAGATCTTTCAGAGGGGAGCTGTTGCTCATGGATCAGTCAAGGTTCAGGGATTCAGGAGCCTACATCTATTTAAGTGTCTTGGAAATTTATCCAAATTAGGCTTGTCTTACAGGTGGGAACAGAAAGACAAAAGGCCATGCCCCAGGCAATATGTAGCATTAACTTTTTAATGGAAGGGTAAGAGTTCAACTATTCCAGGTCTCTGTGCTGCTGCTCCTTCCCCCTTTTCATTTCATTCCCTTGTTGCTGTCTTGACAAGGGGATCTTGAGGGCTAATCAGTTAGTTGTGTTAGTGGAGCAAAAACTTTGAAATAATGAATGTAAATGTATGCACTGAGGTCTTCTTGCAGTCAAAATGTTAGGCTTTTAATTGTAACTTTGAATGTCAAATATTTAGAGATTTGAAGCTACAGCTGGATGTTAAAAGCTCAGTAAATATCAAAGTAACAAGTCATTTTCATCTACCTGTTTTTGAAAAGCAATTAGAAAAATATGAATTATTAAAAAAAAAGGAAGGAAATTAGGAAATTCAGAGCACAAACTCATCAAGGTTGACCTGTAGATACAACTGGTGGAGAGTCTGAATAATACATATTCATTGCATCTGTTGGCTTAATTGGTAATTCACTTATCCAGACTAGAAAGCAGGAAGTCTTTTAATCAAAACTGTCTCAAAGTAGAAGAAAAGATCACGGGGGTAGTTAAAGCATTATCTTCATCAAAACTATATTTAAAGTTGGAACTGGAGGGCTAAGGGTGTATTGATAATGGGATATATACCTGTATGATATAAATGTATACATGCATACAAGCACACAGAGCTTTTTGACTTAATGCAGAGCTGAAAATGAGTTGAATGAAAATGAATGAAAATTATCAAAGTCAATTCACATGAGAATTTGTGCTAACTGGCACTTGGAAATCAAGACTGAGACTCGCTTCTCACCTCATGCTGCTGGTTTGTCCCAGTGCTTTTGTAAGTAAATAAAATGGCTGGGGATTTTCCACTTGTTGGTGGCACTGGGAGAATTCGTTGCGTTCAGAGGAAGGTAGCTGGTTGGGCTGGGTACCCTCATCTTTCCAAAATACCAGAATAAAGCCTCGGCCCTGGTTGAGGTGGTGCTAAATGGAGGGTCCTGGCTCAGTTTCTCATGCGAGTCTGTGACTCGCCCTCTAGTGACCAAGGAGGGGTTTGCTGCCTGTATGGGAAAGGCCCTGAAACTGAGGTGACATACCTCTTTGTCATGATAATTAAAGTAGTATTATGGGGCCATTTAAAACTAAACAAACAAAAAAACCCGAACAGCAAACATAGAATAATTTTTATACATTTTAGAAGTGCGAATTGCACCGTGATGCCTCAATCTGACAACCACAAAGAGAAGCTGATGGGAAAACTTCCTGATTTATTACAATCAACTGGATGAGAGGAGCTGCACAGCAAATTCCTCCCACCAAAGTATTGAAATGTATCTCAGTCTGAAATATGGAAGAAAAAATGTTTCTGTTATCTGCAGTGAGAGTGCCTCTAGGACCAGTAGATTATTAGTATATTAACTGAGATAAATCACTGTTAGAGGTGTCCAGTTTATAAGAAAAACATTTGCTGATAAATTAATGTCCTCCAGCTGAATCACAGCATAGCTGTTCTGGAAAGAGTATCTCTGAAGAAACAAAACTGTGGTTAGCTAAGTGGTACATATTATCTATATTTTAGTATTTACTCAGACAGTTCCTTAAACTTAGTATTTATTTACATATAAACTAGAGAACAGCACCAACTCAGATCCAGTGTGTGCTTTGTGACATAAATGTATGGAAATAAAGGCTGCAAAGGTTGCAGTCATGTGCTTGCTCCCTGTTCATTCTCCAATCTTTTGTCCCTGTTTATTATATCTTCAGAGCAACTCTTACAGTGCACATCTTGTTTTCTCAGTGCTAATTCTCTCTGCCCTTGCAGTCTTTTTATCATGTGGAGATCTCTGATGCTGCATTATGATAAGAGAATATAATTTTTATTCCTTAAGTAGGTTGTCAGGGAAACTTGCTACCAGGCCTATTTATATTTATATTTTGCAAGATGCTTTAGCCACAGCATATGAAGGAACTGGGGATTCAGAGATAGTTTGATATTCTGTATGTGATTAGCTTTGCTGAAAAGAAGCAGAAGCATTTGACTTGGTAAATACCTTAAGATATTGTTACAAAATAAAATAAATTAATTCTGATTCCTTTACTCTGAAGAAAATGCATGTTGCTTGGAGTATATGCAATTCCTGCCTCCGTGTCTTCAGCATGGATCATCGTAGAGAAAATGGATTATTAGAGGGTATTGAGCAGCTCTCATTGCCTGTTAATCTTCAGAAGGGAACCTGCAGGATGGCTGGAGAGGGACTCTTCACAAGAGAGCGTCCAGCGACAGGATGAGGGGAAATGGTTTTAAACTGAGGGAAAATAGGTTCAGATTGGATCTTAGGAAAAAGTTCTTCAGTA
>JANIJG010010273.1:0-33385 GCA_024611175.1 Megaceryle torquata
TTGTGGCCTCCTCTGGACCTGCTCCATCAGGTCCATGTCCTTCCTGTGCTGAGGGCTCCAGAGCTGGATGCAGTATTTGAAAAGTAGCCTTATGTTTCTTATACTGTTAGTGAAAAAGACAATGGAGAACAGAGTGCAGTATTTTTCTGAGTTTTCTCCAGTCTCATTCATTTTTATAACATCACATAGTTAAACTGTTATATTTCTTTCTAAAGTGTGTAAACCTTTGTGTGGTGGAGAGTATTATTTTCCTTATTTAACAGTTTGAAATTCCTTTTACCTTACTCTAAATAATGCAAAATTCTTCCTTCAAGAAATAAGGAGTTGAAAATCTTGAATTACACAAAGCATTATTTCAACAATGGGATTACCACTCTTCTGATTATGGATGGGGAAGGGATCCTTACATATTAAACTCCTTGAGCTCAGGCTCCTGAATTCATTCACATGAACAGCATGCTTATGTTCAAAATTACAT
The DNA here is from genome assembly GCA_024611175.1 of Megaceryle torquata. Taxonomy (NCBI): domain Eukaryota; kingdom Metazoa; phylum Chordata; class Aves; order Coraciiformes; family Cerylidae; genus Megaceryle; species Megaceryle torquata. Next base: position 479 of record JANIJG010010273.1, read on the forward strand.
TTATGATTTAAATGTTTGGTTTCTTCCTATATAAAGTAATAAAAAAGATTTTGCAATGAAAACATCTGTCTTGAGCTTGTGAGGACAGAACTCAATGGCTTGTGTTGTAAATACTGATATCACTTTAAAGGATTGTTCTTATAACATTTATCTTATTCATGCAGCGAGGATGTCTTAATCTGTAAGATGAAGATAGCCATATTTCTTCACTCCCACTGCCTGTTTGTCTTTAGATAATGAGCCATTAAAACAAGGACTAATATTAAAATATATATTTGTATGGGACCTATAACAGAGAATGCCTGTATGTATCAGGGAGTTCTGGGCACTATTGTAATTCTAATCAACCACTAACATTTAAATATACAAATGATAGAAAACCACTACTTTGTTACAAAGTATATATATTAGAGGAACGGATTCTCATCAGCCTGCACAGAGGAGGAAACTAAATGGTGAACGTAAAGCACGTCAAATAATCTGTGCTATCTCTACATGTCTGTGCTTTCAGCCCATGGTGAATAACAGGATACCTTCAAGAAAATAACATATTAGTTAATTCTTGCATTTTCTGGAAGGTGCAGTTGGGAATACATGTACTAATGCATTCCTTGAAGTGGCTGCCCCCTCCCTTGCCCATTATTATTAGTGTGCTCCTATATCCAGAGTTCTACACTGCTTTACATAATTCTGCATGTCCTTAAAACTGGTAAAATTATCTTTACTTTGAAGATCCTGTTGGATTGCAATTTAAAGGGGTTTTAACATTCCTGAGAATGAGAATGGTTAATTCTTAGTCTGTTATGCAATATTGCTTTTTTGATTGAAGCTTGGTGGGAGCTTGGACAGTCAGCACTCCATAAGAGAATGCTCAATAGCTTGTATTATTGGACTTTGAGCTTTTATGGTTCAAGCCTTTATAAACTGTGTCAAGCTGTGATAGTTATAATTATTGCGCACGTTGGCTTAACCTATATAGTGTAGTCATAATGCATTAGCCTTTCCAACTCTCACTTGCTGGCCTTTATTATCAGTGACATTTTCCTTTAAAGGTTCAGAACAAGCATGACTTTATGATCAGCTGTAAGCTTTAACTAAACCAATTTTTTTTTTTTTTTTTTTTTTTTTTCCCCCCGTTATTGCAGAAACCAGGAGATGGCAGTCTTTCGTAATGGATCAATCTTTACATTCTACTGGGGATCACATTTTCTGTTCTTGTGCCCCAAAATAGGCAAAAATTTAAAATGAAGTGATGGAAGAGCCACACTTCTTGTCTTGTTGGCACAGTAAGTCATTGCATACTTGACCCTGCTGGTATTATCTAAAGCATTTTCTTTCAGATGTCAGATCTTTAATGTAAATCCAGGGGGAATAGTGATCTTCCCAGTCTTGAGATTTGCTTTAGGGCAAGTTTTCTTACCTGGTTGTTTCAACATACTAAAACTATGGTTCTCTGTTCTGTGGTAACACCTAGAAGTCAAGGACTAGCCAACCTTCCTAAGACTGTGTACTTACCTGAAGAGAGTCTTTTTCAGAGAAAACCATCCTAGAAACAAACCACAATTAATTCATGTATGTTTAATCAGTAAAAATATAGTAATCCAGAGACTGTATGACCTAGTCTGTCTCTCTGTTAGTTTGCTCCTTAATGTATCTGGTCATCATTCTTGGACAACTTGGAGCCTCCACAAGGTATGAAGATGGTTTTAACTGTCGGTGGTGGTTTTGGTCTCTGTTCATGTGTCCTGACAAAAGGCAGTGTCACCTCAGTTTATAACCCAGTGGATTATATACAGTTATCACTGTATGAAGATACATAATTGTCTGTTCTTACTGGAGAAATAATTGCTGCATGGCAGTATTAGATATCAGCTCCTTTTGAGCTCTTAGCTGAAAGCATGAACAAAACATTCTGACCTCTCTATATGTTTTCTTGTAGCGTAAGCTTCAGAAATTCTGAGGTGGGAGAGCATAAAAGTGACTTAAATTGACTCTCTGTCCTTCTTATCACAGTGCAACTCAAACAAAGCTTAGAAAACCATGATCTGCCTTCAATTATTTACTGGAACCAAGTGATAAATTTAACTCCAACAAATCAATAATCTTGTATCTTCATAGTCCTTATGGCTTTTGGAATCCCAAAGCTGCTTCTCAGTGTTACCTCTTCCCTTAAACTGCAGTAAGGCACATGGAAATGGCAAGTGTATAAAGACCAAGAGCACATATTCATGACCAGATGAGGCTTATATATTGTTTGGACTAATTCTAGTAAATTCCTGCTTTGTACCTTGCAACCATTTAAAACTATTTTAAGCAACTCCTCACTGATTAATAGCAGTAACAGCCATAATAACATGAATAAATTATTTTAGGCAATGCTGAGCAGATGCAGAAGCTAGTTAATGTTTATTAAGTATTCCTCAGGTTGCTACCTGAGCTTATTGCCGAACCAAGCATAAGAAGAAAACACTAAATTGTTCCAAATGTCCATCTATACTCTCACTTGTCACATTTGTCATTATTATAAGGGAAAGTTGGTTTTGTTTTTTTTTTTTTTAATATAAGTTAGTGATAACAGACCTCTATGTCATGTTTGTGTGTAAAGGTCCTCAACCTTTCTTCTGCACCTCACCATGTTCATTTTGATGCATGTTACTCAAAGTATTGCCACTGTTTTCCAGAGCATTCATGCCTATAGACATCCTGCAGATGACTGGTTCTCACAACAGAAATGTTTAAAGGCATAATGTCTCAAAAATTATTAAGTTGTGCAAAGAGAGATATTCCATTTGTTTCTTACATAATGGTAAAACACATTTCCCAGGCATGCAACAGCACATCAGATACTGGAATTTTCTGGATGGGAATTAACACAGCCTTATTAGGGGTATGTATTAGTAACAGAAGGAAGCATTTGGTGATTGAAACAGTGTTCAGCCATGGAATAGTCTAGTTTCTACACTCCCCCATACTCTGACAGCTTAAAACATTCTTATGTAAATTGGCAGGTGTAAAGAAATGACATAAATAATAAAACTGAAATTATTTTGGAGTATCAGTTATGGGACTGTGACTCAGAAAATACATGTGGAGCTTCTACCCCTGCCACAGGCATCCTGCCATCTAACTGTGGACATTAACAAAGGTCTTTTATTAAAGTGCTGACTTCCAGAAGCTGTTCAAATATCACAACAGCTCCATAGTGGCATCTGTCTCTCTTCATTGATTGTCAGGAGTGCAGAGTGAATAGGCTCTTAACATAGGCAAGGTCCTTAAACACAGCCTTGGAAATAGAGCTGGATGTATTTCTGGGTTTGTAGGCTTTAAGTATTACCTGGATGAGCTGAAATGTTGGACTTTCCCTGGAGGGTTCCTGATACCCCTTTGTACAGAGTTCAGTAATTGGCTTCCTTATCCATGATAGCAATCAATCTTTGCCCAATGTCCAGGGTATGTAGTGAATCAAAGCTCCAGGTTACGGTCAGAGACAGGGTCTGGCCTAGAGCTGTTCCTACATCCTGCTGGTGAGCTCCTGGTCTATCAGGGAGACTCTATTCCCTCAGCCCTCTCTGCACAAAACATGAGGGGAGTCTTGGTATTCAGCTTGCTTTGCAGCAGTTTTTGTGCCTATGACGTAATTTCTCTTTTGGAAGCTACAGAGAGAAAAAAAGGTTTTATAAAGTAAAATTGAGTGAAATGGAAAGGACTTTTATTTTGTTCTAGTCTCAGAATAACATTTTTTCTATATAATGCCCATCCTTTGGTTTAATAATGTGTTTTTCCCTTTTCTATCTATGTCTTTCAGGAATGAAGATAAAGACAAAGAAAATAAGTCAGTGAATCAGTATAGGTAAGCTCCAGGCAGAGAACAAATGTACTCACTGTATAGTATGTAAAAGGGAAATGTGGGGCTTTAAATGAAGCCTGCCTTACTTCAACCTTGAATGGCAAAATGCATTAATCTGTAATTATGTAATTTCTCAAAAGAAGATAAGAAAAACAAGACATGCCTAACTCAGATGAAAAAAAAAAAAAAAATTAAAAATTAAATACAATCCCAAGCTGGGATTTGTACATTTCAAGAAAAATAAAGCAAGGATGCACATGGAGACTGGAGCACAAGACACACATATTTTGCAGATATGCAGCAGGTTTTGATGAATGAAGCAGGTCTTTGTGTGACTTCTTAGGCTCTAAGCCTTAACACCCCAGCAAGCATAACCATTTAAAAAATGTCTTCTGTCTAGATACGGAATGTGGAACAAAATTTCTGCTGTAAAAGTGCTATTTCAAGTTCCATAGAGCTAAACTTTTATTAAAAAATGTAGATAGTTGACTTCCAACAGAAAGATTTGTTTTTGCTATACCCTGGAGTCTCCTGAGTATGCTCTTCTAAAAGAACACATTCCCTCACTGATGCTGACAATAGTGGGACATTCCTTTAATGATGCCAAAATGTAATATCTCACATCCAAACAAATGCCACATTACAGTCGCCACCATCTATATGTTTGATAGCTTCAAATATAAGCTTGTATTTCTAAGAGCCCCATTTATCATGAAGTTAATGACTCCTGGTTGATAATCTCACATCAGAAAGACTGAGCATTTCTGCTGATGGATGGTGTTTAGTAAGAACAATGGAGATGTCTTTGGCATGAGGCAAATCAAGTTTCCTGTGCTTAGAGACTGCTTCTTCCAGGCCAGTCTCTCACACAAGCTTGGGCAGTGTAGTGTCTGGGATAAGCTGGATGCCATGTCTCATCTCTGTTACCCATTCTCCCTGAATTTCATGAGCCTGTTGCAGGACTCTGGCACAAAAGTCAGGAGAAGTCATTAGGGATCGTAGGGAGTTGGCAGGACCCTTTGTTGGACTGTGTGTTGAGCCATGGAGTTGTTCTTAGTGCAGATAAAGCGATGAGGATGTTAAGAATTGGAAGGGCTATTTCAGAAGCTCAGTAAGGACAGAGTGAGTGGTACAGGTGTTATTTAAAATAAAACTTGCTGGCAGCTCATACTTAGGACACACACAGATCTCAGCTTCCTCAGAATATACAGACCCTGTGAAAACAGCATTTTCAGTTCTACTCTATAATCAAGATCTTGCAGTACTCACACATTGGCTGATGTTGTACAGCTATGTCCTGGTTACTGTAAGACATTCTCTCTGGAGTCTGATTGCTCAGGTTAGGAATTTACCTGTGAAAGCAAAGTCTTTCATGCTGTGACATAGAATTACTGCTAGTCACTTTTATTTTGACAGATGAAGATAAAGTATTGAATAAGCCTGTCCCTGCAGGTGGTACTGAGAGACACTGGGAGATCTAGAAAATGGAATTCCTTAGCCAGACTGATTTTTGTGAAGAATGTTGACTTCTTCCAGGGAAGTTAAACCTCACCTCCACCATGAATTTCTACATATTTACACCTTTTACAACTTTACACCTTCTAGGTAGTTAACTGTCTTCAAAAAGGATAAACAAACTACTTTTTAAAATTATTATTATTTTTTTCTTTATTATGTAATTTCCAACATTTTATTACCTTTCCATTAAACAGCACAGCTTTAGCAGACACAGGCCTGTGAAACAGCAGCTGTGGATCTGTTAAGCTCTCTTTCATTATTAATGTCTTGTTTTCATTGCTTTTAAGACAGGTTCTTTGAGTCATATTTTCAAAACTATCTTGTAGATTCACACACATGATTTGAAGTGTGAATGATTGGAAAGCTCCCAGTGTCTACCCGACTTCTGTGATTTTGCCTTTTTATGTTGCAGTAAACATGCTGAATGAAGAACTGATCCTACTTCAAAATTATGTCTCTATCTTGTTGCATTGAACTTACTGGGAAAATGTTTATAATTTCAGTATATAATTTTCTACTATTCTCTGATAGCTTTAGTGGTATAAGCAGTACTCAGGGCACGTTTGAGAGATACACTTTGATTCTTAAAGAATTGTCTGGTGAGCTAATATGAACAACTGTGTGAAGATTAAGATTTTCCTATGCTGTTGGAATAGAAATAGATCCTTAGGTAAAATACTTCAGGAAACAAATCCAATAGGGGTCCACTTTAAAGAAAAAAGTGCACTTACACGCATAAGTACAGGTGTCTTGATGTTTCCTCTCTTAAAGAATTGCCCCCAAAGTTATGGAATAAGAATAATTACTTATAGCAAAATTTTCTGATCATTTATTCTACCTGGATTTTCTGGAGTACTTTTTCAGACCATGGATTATATGTGCATATCTCATTATCCCTAATGAGAATTTCAGTGCAGTATATAATTTTACTGTGCCATTTTGTCTGACTTGTATTACACCTGTCAGTCTGCTTTCCTCCTCCTAAATATTAATATTTAAATATTAATATTTAAAGGTCAAACTTATCCTGCAGTGATATTAAAGTATATTATTCAGTTTCATCTGACTTGAGGAGAATATCTTTGGGACAGTGCTCACTAGATTGGGAAAAAGGCAATCATGATACAATTTGCTGCCTTTCTAATGCATTTTTTTCTTCTCCCTCCAATAGAAATTAGACAGTTTCCATCTGAGAGAGGGAAGAGAGAGATTTGTGAAAGAATGAAGAGCAACTCATACTGCAGTCAGTGGGAGTGAGGCACCACCCTTCTCTGTACCTGGAGAGTCTTGCACTGAAGCAGTTGCAGAACTAAAAGTCTTTACAGACAAGCAAAACTATTTGTCCCCTAGAACTTCAGTGGAAGATGTATCTTTCAGGCCCACTGCAACTCACATTCAGGTCAGTGAAAGACGGTGTGTGATGGCAGGCTCTGGGCCAAACCCCTCACCCTCTGCGCTGAGTTCTTGAAACAAACATGGAACACATTTCTATTGTATGGCATCCTGTAAAAAATTAAATGCTAAGTGTTAGGTACAATGATGTGGTAAAGGTAGTGCTCCAAATTAAGCAACATTTATTTACACAAATATTTAGGTAGCTGAACTGTGTTCTGTAAGTGGGATTTTTCCTTTTGAGCAAAACTGGATTATCCCAGAAACTGCTTATCTCTGTAAATATTTGTGACATCAGAATCGAAGGTTATAAGGCCAGGTTTGCAAAGAATTATTAATACAGGATCAAGAACATGCTAATGGTAACATTTTTTTGTGACTGAATCCATCTGAAAACACTAAAAAAATTATATGGCCTTTATTTACTTGCTATGTTTCAGAAGGTAGTCTGATGCTGAAGAAAAATGGAGGAGGTCCTACAAAGAGTGCACGGATATTGCATAGATAATCTTCACTGCATCAAAGCTGCTTTTCTTGTGAATTCAAAGGAGTCTGCCATGCAAACACCTGAGAGGAAGGTAAAATTAGAGGTGTGCATGTGCTGTGCATGTAATGCTTGGAGTGTATGTATGCTTTGAGTACAGGAGTCCTTGCAATATTTGCTCATGTGCAGACAGAAAGGTCTCATGTAAGACCTACTGGATGATAAGTCTCAGTTATGAGACACTGCTGCAAGAGCGAGTGGATTATGAAGTAACAGCCAGGTTAAATGTATCATATCTGTCCTGTCCATGCTGGATATTGAGGTCCAAAACCTGTGCCAAGGGACAAGAGGGATCCAGCTTTTTGTCATCATCTTTTCTCAATATGCATCAAGGGATTATAAAGACTTAAAGAAAATTGTGTCTACACAATGTGGACATAGTAGTAATTTGGACTGAGCACAAGCTTGACCAGATGTTGTTTATACAGACATACCGCTGGTGCTGGGAAGCTGTGCAGCTTGACATATTTTATTGTAAAAGACTATCATTGACTAGACCATCTTACCTAGACTGTGCTTTTGCCAAGAAAAGTTGAACAGGATGATCCTTGAGGTTACTTCCAAGCTGGTATTCTGTGATCAAGCAACTGGGAAAATACTTCAGTCAAAGTGTCAAACCCCTACTGTGGATGTGAACAGAAGTGGGATTGTTGACTTCAGTGGAAATAAAAACAATCTAAATTGTCCTGAGCTGATATCCTAAATCTGCCTTGCAGTTGTTCACCACTGTTGAATGCCAAGCTGTATATTATTTATTTATTCATTTATTTCCCCATTTGAGAATATATTAGTCTTCCATAGGCAATGTAAAGAGACCACAGTTGTTAAGTCTTTTAACTTGCCAAATGAAGTCTGGCTGTGAGGTGGTAAATTAAAATGGATTGTATTTCTTTTTTTTCTGTGACATCTTACCTAACCCAAACATGTTAAAGTGGAACTTTCAATATCTGCACCATGAATTGGTGATTATATCTTTTGCTATCAGATATAAAAATAGAAATTGTCAATGCATCTACTTTTAAGAGAAGTTATCTTCAGATATATATTATATATATTCATATATATATATATAGCTGTTTATCCAGAACCTCATGTCATTCTTATGAATCCAGAGCTACCTGATTGTAAAGGTCTGATGTAAAGTTATAATTAATTTTGTGACTCTCTTCAGCTTAATGTCATTAATCAGTGTGATTTTCTGACCTCAGCAGGTGCTGAATAATCAAATGTCCTTCCTGTATTTCTAAATGCTTCCTCTGAAACACAGAACAGCAATAAGAAAATACAGTTGCAGATATATCCAAGGAAATGTTTAAATGGGATATCATGTAAGTAACTGATCTTTTATTACTTTTGCCATATTATGAAAGAAGAAAAATATTTCTAATAAGCTGAATGAATATTCCTAAATTTGATAGCTGAAGAGTAGTTCCTCTCGGGGGTGTGTGTATGGGAAAAAACAAAAAAACTTCTGCTACCATAGAAACCAGCCTTAACCAGGACATTGTAAATAAAAAGAGCAACCTCTGCCTTTGCATTTATGTTGCAAATGTATTCCTTTTTAAAAATGAAAAATAGCAATTTCTCAGGTAGTCTGTTGTTCCCTTTTAGATTTGGCTGTATTTGCAGAAACAAGCTTAAGAAGTAGTTTTTGACTAGGAAATGAAAATGATACAGGCCTTAATGAGACTGCAGATCCCCACATAGATTTTTAATGCATGGCAGAGTGCATCAGGTGGAAGGAGTCAGAATACTCCCATTGCATCTCAGCATGGGGGAGAGACAGCAGATGCACACTTCTTCTCTTACTGTGCCATCACTCTTCACATAATTCATCACAGATAGTAAGTTTTCATAATTTTAAGTCTTTTTTGTAAGAAATCAAACATTTTATTAGAGTAGGGCAACTGATGCAGCCATTTTGATGTAGCACAGATCTTACCATAAAACCCCATGATATTTACATTCTGAAGAAAGGAGCTAGTTGGTGCTTTAATTGATGTGTCCATCTGACTGCAATATTTTCATGAAAAGGAGTAAATTTCCTTAAAGTTTCACAAGCTGGAGACCCCCAGATGAAGGCACTGAAAAGACATATGAAATGCTGTCTCTTGCCATAGAAATTTTGGCACCTATCAACTTCTTGTGGAAAAGAAGAGTACACTAGTACATTTTTTGCAAATATCATGTTCAAAATGGCAGAAAACTTATTTCAGTTCAGTGTTGAATGTACTTTTTTGAATCAAAACCTTTATTCTTATTTTTTAAATGTCTGAACTTACCTTGTATCTCAGTGTGATCCTGTTCTAGCTCTATTTCTAGAGACAACTTAAAAATACACTCATTTAGAAGAAAATCTATGCTAACTACTATGATAGCTATGAGCTGAATTAACAACTGGTGGTATTTTTCCACACATTGTGTGTGTGTTGCCTGTATATCTGCCTTTGGTGCACTACAAATAGCACATTGCAGATTGGAAGTCCAGTGATCTTTTTATCCTTGACAGTGTGGTGACTCTTCTAGGGAGATAAGAGTGGGCTGGACAGGACTGGGAACATGACTGTGTAAAATGAAGGTCAATCTGTCTGCTCAGTGCAGCTATACTTTTCCAGATGTTTCTTCAGTTTCTACATTTGACTTGAGGAAGAACATATATAATACCAATATAGGTTAAAAAGGCTTTCTAACACTCCTGCTGCATCAGGAGGGATGCTGACTGTTGTGACTCTCTGGAATAATCAGATGAAATGCTTATTTTAACATCTGGGACGGTGAAACCAAAAGACAAGGCTGGGCACAGCCCTTTCTGGAGATCCACAGGGACATTCTTTTTTACGTGTTTTTGTGGACCACGGGGTGTCCAGCTGCATCACTGTAACAAAGAGACCTGGCAAAACCACTCTTAGGAAGGATCCTACAGGGCTGTTTGTCTGATGTCAGTCTTACAGCACCACCACAAGGATAGACAGATAAGTGAAAGCAGACAGATCACAGGCTAGTTAGTTCTACATGTTGTACATACATAACAGAAAAGCAGTCAGCCACCCACAGGCTGGTTAATGATGGTGGCTGATTGTCAGTAGGTACAAAATACTGCATCTGTTGCAAGAAATGTGTAAGTATCTGCAGCCAAGCCAGGGTGTAACTAGCAGTGTTCTGTGTTGATGTCTGCTGTTCATTTCAGTAAGGTCCGGGTCAGTTCTCAAGGCTTTGTGAAGGGCATGCCGACGTTGGATATCCATGCTGTAAAAGAAAGTATTTCTTCATAGTCCTGTCTTTTCTTGCCGTCGCTGGTTTCATTTTAACACATGCCGCATTTCTTTCTTCACCAACTGGTCTCTGTGTTCTCACTTTAAAATATATACCTCTACCTTAAAATTTATTTGTAGATCAAAAAGTATCTATGTAAGGATAGCTTCTTCCTTTTGAACAAGGCTGCACTCCGAGACTAATAGTCACTGACTAGTGTGACAAGAGACAGCTTTGAGTGGTTTTTACTCTGTTAGCAGAGTGCCTGTGAGGTTTGCTCAGCCTGTTCCACAAAGGAAAACATTTCTTTCCTTGTCTGTCTTCAGCATTAGACCCATTTGCTAAGTCACAGCTGTGCAAATACACTGACATCCAGGGTGTTACACAGGTGAAAGTGGGCACCTCCTCTGACCTACACAGCCTTCCCCTTGATGATAATATACAAGAAATAAAGAGACAGTATAAGGTTTAGATCTCTCTGCCTTTCTAGATAGCAAAACTGTTCTTTCACAGAAAGACGTGGTTTAGTTCGAATAAGAATGAAATGAAGTCTCTGGGACTTTTCCAGGTGCTAATGGCTGGGGCGTGGTATAGGATGTAGATGCCAGGATAACTGTTCAAGGGCTGCTTCTAGTGAAGAAGCAAAGTCAGGGGTGATGCAAAGGCAGCATGCGGGGGAGAAAAAAACATATTCATTTTAACCTTTTGGTAAATGCTTGTTTGACCAAAGGGCTGGGAGTCTTGCAGGGCTCCATGAGACCCTCTGAGTTCAGAAGCAGCTTCAGGCAACTGCAACCAGACCCCCATGACACAGGGCTGTGTGATTAGCAGATGTGTCCACAGAATGACTGACAAATTGACTATTGTAAGCTAGGGACCAGGTGAAACATAGTTATTTATATTTCTTCCCACTTCAAAGTGATGCTTGTCTAGATTAACAGTCTACTTCTTATTCGGAACAGTGGAGTTCATTAAGGTAGCTATTTAGGTTGCAAAGTGTATTTTGAGGCTGAAAAATGTCAGATTTATGATCGGCTGTGCAACATTAACTATATGTCCAGTGTCTTAAATAATAATACCCTACATTAGTTCTCTACAGGGTACCTGCCTTATTCAGCGTGTAGAAGGGACTTAAAAAGGGAAGGGAATAAGGGCAACTGAACTGGCCTTGACTAATTGCTGGGTGCTAGATTTTGTTGTTAATAGCTCCCATTTCACTTAGTATCTTTTGAATATAATGGATACTTAATGTAACTCCAGTGATACCAGACTGCCCTTACACCTGAAGACTTCAAGTCCTTTTTAAATGGTACCTTACCTTTGCAAGCCTTCTGCAAATTAAATACTTCATTTTAAAAAGACAGCTAGATGCACATATATAAAATGATACACTTAGACACCTAGGCACCTAGACTTGACCCAGAAATATAACTTAGTTCTATGGGCTCCATTTATGACTTTCCATTCTAATAACAAATTTCTTTCTCTTGTCTTATGCCTGGCAGTTATTGATCTGCAATACAAATGGGAATCAGATATCTATGGTCCCTTTCAATAGATCTGCTACAAACCACTGGAATTACATTTTACAAAGTTTTGGGCAGAGTTTCTGAAACAGGTAGAATGAATCAATTAGAACCAGTTTATATATTGCTAAGTGACATAGTCTGAAAGTGAGGTCTGCTGATATATCCAACAATGTTAGTGGGAGAGGAGACTTAAATGGAAGACATTTTTCTTTTCACAGTAACACTGTGTGAAACTACAAGTTGAAACTTTATCTATACCTGTATCTTCATTACAGTTCCCTCTTTCTGCTTTCTTCTGCAGTGCATGCACTTGCCATAAATCCTTAAGAAGAAATTGAACTGTTTCTTCCTCCTACAAAATTTTGTGCAAGTCTCTGGAGAGGAAAATAGGATTGTGGCTACATTCTCACCCAGCAGCTGATGTAGCAGCTGGGAAGGCTCTGGATAATGGGAATGACAGAAAAGCGTGGGGACAGAGGGTCACAGTCCCTCCTGGAGATCGTGAATAGAGACAACCCAAGACCTGGAATAAGCAATGTGGATTTTTACTGGAAAATGTTAGTGCTTCATTAAAGGCATAAACTACATTTTTCTTGGATGCAAGCTGAAAAAGGGGTGCTTTAAGGGTGAATTCATATATAAACCTCCAACAAATATATAATGTGAATATGTTTAAAAAAAAAAATCTTCCAAGAAATGTAGTCTCATTGCCACTCACATAGAACCTGGAGAGAGTATTAATAACAAGCATACTTTTTAAAAATGCTTCACTAGGACTATAGGTCCTTTCTAGCAGAAAACAGTGACTTGTGTACAGCATCACTGGAAGGTGTGATTGCAGCACAGAAAAGCAAATCAATTTGGTATGCGTAGAATGAATACTGGTAGCAGTGATAGTCTAGTATCACAGGCTTCTGTGTGAGCTGCATGTGTCAGTCACAAATTCCAGGTGGATCTTCACAAATAAGGAGTGTCAGCTGATGCGCGCTGGTGTTGGTCTGCTGTCCCCTGTGGCTGTCAGCACCACGAAAAGATCTGGCCCTGGGGTACTGTTAAGACCTCAGATACCCTGTGTATTCTTTGTTCAAGCAAAAATGGTGCTGTCTCAGGAGCACAGAGAGAGAAGAAGATAATTATAGTGGATGTTATTCTGGCTGTAATGGAGGTCTGTTTAGAGAGTGAATGATTTGCTACATATCTGTGTGGAATAAGGCTGCCAAAATTCCTGCCAAAAATGTAACTATCCAAAAAAATATAACCATGCTGGTGTTTTTACTACATGTTATGTCAATTTCTTTATGTAGCGTGAAGTCTGGAAAGGGATATCCATTAACAAGAGAACCTACTGTGTAATTTAAGAAATAATATTTGTCTTAATCCTTCTTTCCTTTTATGTCCTTTCCCTCTCCCATTCTGTCTCCTCCTTGCTGCAGTATGATACAGTGCTGTTGAATGCTGATGAGACCACATTAAGTCCAACTCCAGCCACTCATTACTGGCCTGCTAATCTGGCACCACAGCAGCATTTAATACTTCTGTTTGTGAAAAAAATCTATGGAGAAGGCTAGTCATAATATTGAATTCTCTAGGGAAAATGTGTCTTTGTGTTATTTTGTTTTGGTTTTTAATGTACTTATTCAAGTCTGACTTGATTATATTCCCTCCTCACCATGTTCATCTCAAAGAGGCAAAGTCTGCCTATGTTCAATAATCTCAATCTGTTTTCTGAAGATGCACATGCAGAGAGAAGCCAAGACCTTCTTTCAGCATGCAGTGAGAGATTTATTGTTCATATTTCCTACTGTTTCTGTCAGGATAGTGCCTGTGTGCCTTGGCTGAAATTCTTCTTGCTCTGAAGTTTATAGGTGAGACAGGCAGATTCAGAAGGGAAACCAAGACAAAATAGTACCAGAACGGAGGGTGGAGTTTTGAGATTCAATATTCATGCTATTTGAGACTATACTATGTGAAATTTAGGTAAGATTAATCAATACAGAATTGCTGTTGAGGTTATACTAAAGCTAAGAGAAAAAAACAAAGACAGTGATCACTGTTAAGCAGCAGCTAAATACAAATGCATGCCTGTGGGCGAAAGAGCTCTTCTTCAATAGAAAATACAAATGGATTAGAGGGGAAAAATGGTAATCCTTTGTTCTGAGAAACAAGTCCCAGGATTTAGGAGTTATAAGTATAATCAGTAACACGTAAGTGCTGGTATCTTTGAATTATAAAAGCTTTAGAATATATAAAATATGAGTTACAATTTTTTTGTACCTTACTAAAGAGTCTGGGCTCTATCATAGACATATTACTTTGGAAAGAGCAATGGCATCCATTCTTTTCTGTACTTTCTGTCTCATAAAGGTACCTAGTAGGAGCAGTCACACTAATGCACTGCAATATAAAGTATACTTCAAAGCCATTTCCCTAACTGCAGCTGTCAAACACAGCATCAAGTGTGTCCTGCCTAGTGGAATATATACATTTTTCTTAGATAAAGTAGTAGACAGCTTGCAATTTTATTGAATTACCACACTGAAAGGTATGTAGATAATTAACAAGAATGATAAAATTCACTCAATCCACAAATGGTTGAGGTTGGAAGGCACCTCTGGAAATAACGTGGTCCAACTCCCCTTGTGAAAGCAGGGTCATCTTGAGAAGATTGCTCAGGATCCTGTCCAGTCAGGTCTGGAATAGCTCCAAGGATGGACACTCTAAAACCTCTCTGGGAAACCCATTCCAGAGCATGACCACTCTCTCAGTGAAAAAAAAACCTTTTCCTTATGTTTATGTGGAATGTGCCCTTTTTAGTTTGTGCCCGTTGCCTCTTGTCTGGTAACTGGGGACTGCTGAGAAGAGTCTGACTCCATTTTGAATCTACCACTATGGGAGACTTCACAAAGATTCTTCTGTGTGTTTAATCTCTGCTTTCACACCTCTCACTGATAAATGTGTCTTTCATTTTATGATAGAACAATTATTTGATGTAAGTACACCCTGCTCAAAATATCAAGTATTACAATCCAGCCTGTCAAGATAATCCAAAATGTAATCTCTTGGTCTGGAAGTGCAAGAATACAGGTCATATCATTCCATGTTTTTACTTCCCGGTAACTGTGCTGTGAGCTTCTATGCAGCTCTAAGTGTCTTTGATCTTAGTAGCACATTTTATTATCAGAAATCCAGTCTTAGAATCCACACCAAGTCATTTATTACAGAAAGTTAGCATTAGAGTAGATAGATGTCTATCACCTAATGCTGTTCAGATCTAGTGTGTTGAATTGGGTTAAATCCTTTCTTATCAGAATGAGATGAACCTAGGTACTCTAAGTTTTATGATAACTTGTGTAAAGTTGCCCCAAATTAGAGGGACATCACTGCTAAAGCAACTTGAGTTTCTACCTCTGTACTCTGCTGAGAAGCAAGTACTATAAACCAGGTATCTGTATCTGTTTACATTTTCCTTGGTTTACATATTTCCATTTTTTTCATTTTAAAGGAAAGTTGAAATGGTGCACATGATGCTGTGGTTCAAAATGGGTCTGTTGCTTCTGAATCAGAGCTGCACGTAGCTCTGGCTGAGGCTTGTGAAAGATAGCGTTCAGCTTGATCTGTATGCACTACTCACTCACCAGTGCCGTGGCAGTCAGCTGTTTTGCTTTGTGTCAGGTTTCTCACTAGTCCAGTAAGAAATCTATGGCAAATGATTTACAGGGCTTTCCTTCTAGGTCAGCAGTTTGCAAACACTCTTTCAAAACTCAATTAAAATGTTCCATTTTCTCATTGGCATGAGGATAATAAATGGAAGAATTTCAAGGCTTAATATGTCTCTCCCTCAGAAATACTTCAGATTGCACAGCCGTGAACAGAGGTGCTTTATCAGAGATTAGTTTGTTCAGATTTCCTCCATGACTGAAAATTTTTAGCAAGAATTCGATTACTGTTGTGGGGAAGTAACCTAGGAAATAAATGCTATTGCTGGCTATTTGCTGAAGGAATCAGTTAAAGTAATTGTATCAGTTAAAGGCAGTTGGTGTTGCTTTGGAAGTTTCTACTAGCTTAATAGCAAGACTTTCCAGTGTAGTGTTAGGTAAAAATAGAAATCAGTATGTCCTGCACTTCAATTTGTTTATGTGTCTCATGTGCTGTCCACAGTGGAGATCCAAAATGGGAGAGTGATGTTACTTTTGTCTCTCATCAAAGCTTGATGGCACACTGCTGTCTGGATACACACAAGATACTGCTCTCTCTTCTGCCAGTCTTATTTTGCTCTGCTGAACACTTTACTGCCTTGGACATGATGTGATGTGAAGTGCTCCCATCTCCTTCATGTCCCACAGCAGTCATGGGCCACATTTCAGCTCATAGCAATTGTGTGTCCCTGTCTGTAGAGCTGAACTGCACGTGCTTTCACCTGCTCATAGCATTTCTGCCAGTAGGTGTGGCTTCATCCAATAGTATTGTATCACTCTGTACATTGAATTCTGTCTCAAGGACTAAATTTTGGACATTAGAGGTTTAGTCCAGAGGTTGGGCTCAGTTCATCACCCCGTCCTTCAGCACACAAACTGCTTGTGCTTTTCTTGAAGAGAAGTTAAATTTGTATTGAGTGGAAAAAATTACATCATTTACTGCTTTCCTCTGCTCCCCGCTTCAGAGTACAGCACTGCCTCCCACTTACTGCAGCTCCTCTCACCCAGATATCATCAGTTTTCATATGGCCTTTGCTAGCTTTGACACATCTTGGCTCAGGGTGATTATTCTCAGCCTCCCATTGGCTTCCCCTGGATTGTTTCCTCCACCAGAGGAATTGTCCTGCTCATCACTTCTTGCTGCTCTTTCTGAGCTTTAATTAGCTCTGCCCTGAGGGCTTGTGAGCCTGAGGAACTCTTCTTTGACAAAAGTGGGTTTGCTCACTAGGCTAAGTGCAGATTTTCTGGGGCTCTCATACTACCTGTCCTCCCTAGCTTACCTTTGCATTGAGCTCACTCATCTATAATTAATACGTGTCAGAGATGAATCTGTGCTATGAGGATGAGCTCTTCCATGAAAATATTTATCAAGTTCTGTTCACCTTGACCATAGCAGTGAATTCCTTTGTTCAATTATTCACAGTCCTGCGAAGGACTACGCTCTAATCTGTCAGGGCTAGCACAACTCAGGACTAATACCCCCTAAATCTGGATCCAAAGTTCAAATAGCATTTTAATCACAGATTGGGTGGGATGTGCCATTGGCTCTGTACTTGGAGTTTGTCTTCAGAGGAATTTAAAGGAATTTTCTCATGGATGTATTTGAAGACCTTATTTTGATTACTTGAAGAAGATGAGTCAATACTGCCTCAGAATTACATTTAAAAATATGGAATTTTCATGCAGGGATATTAATGATGTGACTTTTTCCAGTGTGCTTAGTTTCTGCAGCTTTCTTTAAATTCTGAGAGACTTGCAGTCACCTGTACTTCTGACCACAATTTTCTAAGATTATTTGACTGACCAGTGCCAGAGCTGGGAGAATGAGTTGTATTTTTCGTTAATGGCTAGTGATTTTGAACAAGTCAAGGTTTTAATTTCCAGAAATCTCACAGGAACCATTTTCTTTTTTCTATCTCTCCCCAACCTTAACAATGCCAAAGATCTTCCTTTGAAAAGTCACTTTCCTTTATTTCCAGGTTTCAGATTAAAACTGAAAATGCAAAGTTCCGAAAAGCACTTCTCATTCACCAAGGTCCTGGCAATAACGCTTTTCACCTGATTTAATCCCCAGCACCCCTCACAATTCAGTCTGCCACTTCTCTGAAACTAATTCTAGTGTTTTCATCCCATCCTGTTAAATTGAGAAGAATATTTCTATTGATTCAGAAAGAAGAAGGATTAAACTCTAGTGTGTGCTTTGCTCCATTGTGCCAGTGTGCATTATAACCAATTTACAGCATAAGCAGCTTTAGTTTACTTAATGCAGTTCCAATATCTAGCCTTTTACATCAAGGTTGACATCCTGATGCAGATAGTTATTTTATGTTCTAAGTGATATGATATTTCCGGCAATTAAAATTATTTGGGGTATTTGCTGGTGTGGTTTTTGTTGTTGTTGTTCTTCTGTGGCTGCCTTAGTAAAAAACAATCAGTTTAAAAGCATCTTTAATGACTCACCCGTTCTGGGTTCTGCTTACAAAGATACCTACTTCTGTTACAGAAGTAGAGAAGAGTTCATCCAACCCAAATGATTCTGTGATTCTAAGAGTCATTAGGTCATCTGGCTGATCCTCTTCTTGGGTAGTCTGTGCCTGGAGCTTACATTTTTCAGTTTTCTGCCCACTGAAGTAGTGTGATGTTTAAAGAGCTACTGTCAATCTGATAGGATTAAGAGCAGTGCTTGCTGTTATTTGTTTATTAGACTGAGACTGCTCACTGTGCTGTCTCTCAGCTCTTGGTTCCTACAGGTCTGGCAATCAAATGAGCAAGAAACTGGTCTCACAGATTCAAGAATCAATCTCACAGAACCTGCCAAGGCAGGTTCACCTAGAGGAGGTCACACAGGGATGTGTCCAGGTGGGTTTTGAATGTCTCCAGAGTCCACCACATCTCTGGGCAGCCTGTTCCAGTGCTCCATTGCCCTCAAAGTAAAGAAGTTCCTCCTCATGTTTAGATGGAACCTCCTATGTTAAAGGAGTGCCTTTCACTGTGCACCACTGAAAAAAGACCAGTCCCATCCTTTATTAAATGGCAAAGGTTGGTACTTGCTGTGCTGTAAACTCAGTTCGGAAAAGACAGATTTATGTCAGTTTTGAAACCTGTTTAGTTCTTTGCTTCTCATCTATACATTACATGAGGAGTAGAAAATGGGAAAATGGTCAGAAAAGTTGCCTGAATACATTTTAATAATAATTTTAACATAAAAAGGGAAAAGTCATAATTTTGTTCAAGTGGATCATCTCCATTCAGACAATACAGAGGTTATTGCAGAGCTCATGCCTTTGATTTCTTACTTTACTTTGGCTTGTGTACCAACCAATTCTTGTTAAATATTTATGGACAAGATTAAAGACTTTATAAAACTTAGCAGCTGGCAGCTGTCCTCGCCTAAAGGATAACTCAGACTTTTCATTTTAATTGGATAACTATGTGACCGAAATATGCAAACCTCAAGGGAAATACAAGAATTGAAATATGTAAAGTATTTTTTTAAAGAAAATACCCTTTTACATTCTGTACTTTCTTTTTCCCTTAGCAGCTTTTATCTGAAGGTGAAATTGTCATTTCTTTTTCA
This sequence comes from Megaceryle torquata, assembly GCA_024611175.1. Taxonomy (NCBI): domain Eukaryota; kingdom Metazoa; phylum Chordata; class Aves; order Coraciiformes; family Cerylidae; genus Megaceryle; species Megaceryle torquata. Next base: position 19,833 of record JANIJG010010273.1, read on the forward strand.
CTTCTTTCTTTTTAAACTTTTATTTAAAGTTTGTTGTTATGTTTTTCTTTTCCCCCAAGCGTTTAACTTTTCAGGTGGGGTTCCTTCTGTTCAGGCCAGGAATGAATTAAGATGCCTGTATTCTTCCTTCTTTATTCTTCCTTCTCTCCCCAAACTATTTAATTTTTTGGTGTTCTTAATTACTGTTATTGTTACATTAGTGGGAACCTTTGTATTCCACCCTTTGAAGATTGGTCTATCCACACAATCTTGTAGGCTCAAGTCTTCTGTGTTAGATGCCTATATCCACTTTCTTCTCCTTCTCTATGTCAATAATTTACATACACCTTGTATCCAGCTGAAAGAAAGGCCAGGTGTAGGTGTGCAAAGGCATGAGCTTTTTTTCTGGCTGAGCCCTATGCTTTTGTCTTTCTAACATTGTTTTTCCCACCATATTAAGCTGTGTTGTGACTACTGAAATCAGTAAAGCTGTGGCTATCTTTGAATGAATGTCTGCATGGAGTTTATTCACCCATTCAGCATCTCATAGTACAAGAACCCATGTACTGAAATAATGAAGTTCCTGACCCGTCATTTTTCCCTACATGGATGCTCTCATCTTTTTTTCTTCTTCAACCCATTTTATGATTAGGCCCATTTTCTATAATACTCTCCCTTAAGATATTTTCATATGTTTGTGTATTATCTGTGCTATACAGTGCAGTTTGTTGCATGAATAGTTTAAGGGAATCAAAACATCTATGAGTTTTAGAGTCCCGGGTACCTGTTCGTATTCGGTTGTTTTGTCCTGAGTAATATTTGCCTAACCAGGCATGTACCATTATGCTCAGTTTAGCTTATCTTTGTCATTGAGTTGCAGTGGTTTTAAAAATATTTCTGATCACATTGTCCAGGATGTTGTGATCTAAGCTAAATGAGGCATCTACTGTGTCCATCAAAAGCATGGGGGAAGCCAGACACTTTCTCACAGAGCTCAGCAGGTGGAGAGGAGAGCACACAAGACACAGTATTGCCTTTGTTATTTTCCAAGAAGCAGAAGAACGATGGAGAAGGACTATAGGAGATGCCAAAGGTGAATGGGAAGTCAGCTCCTTCTGCTTGAGGATCACAGCCTTGGTTCTGGAATAGTGCTGCAAAAACTGAGCAGAGGTCCTTCAAAATCCATCTGGGGAAGGTGCCCTCTGTTTAACCAGTAGCTAGCTGGTTAGAAAAGTGAGCCAGGTTATGGGAAATATAAATTCACACCTCTACTGTCTGAAGAGACAGTACCTCCTAGAGTGCAAGTTACTGGGGGAACTGGGATGGAGGGAGAAGATCTCTGTCATCTACAGATGCAAGTTTATGTTATATGTCAAAATTAAAGATACACTGCTTTAGAGAGAGAAAGTCTTGCTGATCTCCAGTCCAGTGTTGGTGCTTTTGTAGGTGGACAGAAAGCTGTATTCTACTGTCTTTTTTCCTCCATCATGTGTACTATGTATATGTATCTGTGCAAAGACTCTGGAGACAGTGCTTTAGAGGAGGGTGAGCTGAAGTAGGTTGTTTCTGAAATGGAGAAAATTAAATTTAAAAAAGGTTGTTTATCTTTGGAAGAAAGAGTTTCAGTGTTAAAAGGTTAAGAATCTGTTGAGTGGCAGCTGAGTGGTGGTTCTGGGGACTGTAATTTGGATGAACACTGCTCCAATGAGAATTAGGGAGGACTTCTGAACCAAAGTTTTTCTTCAGGTATATCTTAAAATGACTCACCAAAGATCACAGGTGAAGTCCTTATCGTGCAAGAAAACTCAAAACTGACTTTGTAAATAATAAATTGACATGTTCATATGGACCCTGTCTTTTTAGTTCCAGCGTTACTTCTCCTTTCCCTACTGGCACTTCAAAGCAGTGACATTTTAGATTTGACACATAAACATGTTGTAAAAATAACCTGCAAAATGCAGGAGGCTGTGGAGTTGCATGGGAGCAGCTGAATCTAAGTGATTTTCTTGCATTTTTTAAGAAATAAGCACTGATTAGAATATTATAGTGAAGAAACATCTAATGAAAATGACCTTTTTTATTCATCTCACTATAACAGATAGCAAAAATCAACAGATTATATTATACTAATTATGATTACTTTTAATAATAAATGTACGATACCTCCTCTGGTTTGATCTCTGATGATACCTCTTCACAGCTATACAGCAGTCAGAAGTGTTATGAGGAAAGCAGATTCAGGACTGTTGCAAAGTAGTGCTGGTTTTGAGTTATACAGTAGAATGTACTTTGAGAAGGAAAATGGCACCATTGAGTAGGATGGGTTACATGCCACAGGGAAAGACAGAAACCCTGCACCATGGGGAACTAAGATGTGACTGAGGGGACAAGTAATGTGGTATAAGGGAAACTCCTCAGGAAAGAAAATAGGAAAACAAAATGCCACCAGGAAAAAAAAAAAAAGAAAAAAAAAAAAGGAGTTGGAAGGATGAGGCTGCCAGAGTTGGCAGAAACATAACAAAGCCTTATAAGGAAAAGCAGAATAGAGAGACAAAAAAGGATCAATGAAATTGAAAATCCCCACATCTTGGGGAAGTCTTTTTATCTGCCATACAGCCCTCAGCCCACAAGAAGACTCTTTACTGTTTAAAGGAGTGGAATAGAAGCTTACATGACCCACAGCAAGATTTAAATTAATTTGATAATAAGGTGGTCAAAGGGAGGAAGGGAAGGTAGATTTTCTTCTGTCAATAAAATCCTTACAAATGTACTTTATTTTTTCATGTATCTTTCAGCCTTTGGGTTTGGGTTTGTTTTTTTTTTTTTTTGCATTTAGGATTTAAGTATTAGGTAAATTTAGACCTTTTCCTGATCACTCTTTCAGTTGGAGAAGCAGGACCTAAATTTGCTCCTTTCAAAGACTTCACCACTGTATCTCCTTTAGGGCTTAAGGAGGCTTGAAAAAGGCCCATAGAAAGTGATTGCTTTTCTGTTCTCACCCTTCTCCCTTCCCCTACCCTGAAATTTCAGTATGCTTTTGTTGCTAAACATTCAGATTGAAAATGAAAAAAACAATTAGACAAAATATAACATGTTCCCTTGGGTCACCACAACCTCATTTATGTGCAGCATTTGGTTTTAGCATTAGAAGCCCAGTATCTGCTTTCTGACAGTTTCCAAGGTGCATACATGCATAATAGCACTGGCATGGGGAAACTTCTGAAATAAGCAAAGAACTATGACTAAAGACCTTCCTAAGGCATTAGTATTGCCTTGAAAAGCAAGCTGACGATGAAGTATCTAGTTGCTCACAGTTGGAATAGCAACACTTAAACTGTATAGCAGGAATTTAATCAACACTTTTTCTTTTTTTTTTTGGTCATAATACATGGCTGTAGGACAGCTTGGGATTTTTTGCTCACTGCTCCCAAACAATGTTTTATGAGTATTTTGTACTTTTTAAGTGTGCAGTAGAACATGTTATAGATGCTTTACAGATTGACAGGAAGATACAGTGTTAGTATCAAAGGCAATATCAGTAAAAATAAACACAGGCAGACAGAAGGCCATATCCATTTGAGGCTTTGCTCTTCTGGACATTAGTTTTGCATCAGGAATTGTTTGTCCAGAAAGCTGAAATAGGTCGAAAGCCTAACAAACAGGCATTTCTTCTATGGATAGTGGTTCTACCTTTCTGCATAAAGGCAGAACTAGAAAACCAGAATTAGGAGTTATATGTGTCTTTATCATCCCCAAAGGATCTGTGAGGAAGAATGTGGGATTTAGAGAACAATGTTTTTTTTCTATTATCTCTCATTTATGGTGGAGAACATGCTGGGAGCATTATGCCCAGCTCATTAATATTACAAGCTGTATTTCTCAGTTGTGCAATCCAGTGGGATAGCAGAGACTGAAAGTGTGCTTCACCTTTTCCTCTCTATCTCTATTAGGATAAAGCAATAGGCAGTGAGATTTGCCTTATGTCTTCTGGGGAAGGTAAGGTCTGAGGAAGGCCACAGCATAGCGTGGCCATGGGGCCTTATTCCCTATTTTACCCTTTTGCATCTGCCAGGGGTTAGACCATTATCTGGCATAAGCCAAGCAAGGCCCAGCAGTCCAGATGCAAATTAGTGTTTTTTCTTGAACATAAACACACTAAATACTCCACAGGCCAGTTAGCTTCTGCAAAGAAAAGAAGCTTTCTGTAGAAGTATATTTACCAGCTGCTAAGTTTCCTATTAGTATTCATCCCTGTTTTTACTACTCGCTGATGATAAAATGAAATTTTTGGCTATGTATTAAGCAATTCATTGACAGTTTTGAGTCTACAAACTAAAATTCATATTTTTCCACCATCTATTCCAGATTAAGAAATTATTTTTTTTTCATGATGTTGCTTTGCTTCCTAATTGCTCTCTGTGGCAGTCCAGACTCCTACTCAATGGAAAAATCATCCCTCTGTGGATGAGGAACAGTTTTCCTTGTCCCAGAAACTGGAATAAAACTTATTGCAAGGTGGGGAAAACAGGACAAGAATAAAAACAAGGCAAATGATGAAATACTTTTGTGTGCTCTAATATAATGCTAATCTGTGGTTTGGAATGCTAAAAAAAAAAGTCATGGATCTATTAGCATTCTAGAAAGTTTCTAAGAGAGCCTAGACGTATGTATGTTTTGTGGCAACTTGACTGTTCACTCTAGCCATATGCTTTTTCTTGCACACAAATCTAACTATCTTCCTAACCAGTAGCTCCAGATGGTTTTGTATAGCCTTGCTGAAGATCTCACTGATAGAAAAAAATGCACTTTGAAGCTGCATTGGCTGTATTAAAGTTGGTTTGGGTAGGTCTATGCATGATACATGCAAAGGTGTTGAGGCGCTTTTTACAGCTTGCAAATCTCCAGTGGAATGTTAACACCACACCCGACAAAGCACTCTGTGGGATTTGATGGGATTACAGACCCTCTTGCTCCGTGTAAATCTGGCAGCACTGTGGTTTGAGCAGCATACCCTCACAGCTCTTTTCCCACCAGAGCTGGACTGCCTGCCTGTGGGATTTGGTTCCAGCCTGAAAGAGTTAGCAATGCTGTTGTATTGCTGACAGTTATCCTCTCCCCAGGTCGTTATGAAACAGGCACGGATGTGGTTATAGATTTTGTTTGCTGGCTGGAGTGCTGGCAGCTTGGCAGGAGACAAGTTTGGTATCAGGATCAGATAGCTGTAAACTACCTGTCAGGAGGTAGAGGTAGGAGAGAGATTATGACTATGATGAGGTGTGGATTATAATGCTACCTGATATTTGGGGCTGTGCTTAATGACAAGATGTAGTTCTGTGAAGGCTAAAGAGTAAATATATAGCCCCAAATGTGTGCTTTCTTTATGCTCTCTTTAAAATTGTTGGCATGGGGGTGTCAGAAGACCTTGTTCTAGCCCATACTGCATCTAAATGATTCCCTTCTTCCTTGAGCATCATATTTTTCTGTTCTCTTGCAGCAAATAAAAGAGCAAAGTTATTCAGGCTGGAGCTAATGAGAGGCCACTGGAAAGCAGTATTGAATAATGTAAATGTCTTACTATGATAAGATGGTGTATTTTCATTAGGTTGGAACAGCATTGACAGGGCAGCTGAAGAGCCCTTTGGCAATATGAAGGCTAATTACTTGCCATGAAGAAACGAAAACTTGTCAAGCGGGAGCTCTGTCATTGCTCAGTTCAATAAATCAAGGCAATAAATCATACCCAACAGAGTCCCTGTGCCATTTTAGGCTATCTGTAATGTGTGTGGGAGTGGAGAAACCAAACACTGGAAGCACAGTGTCATCTTATACAGGGGCTGATTTTATGTAGTTTGTGAAAAATTATTTCCACACTTGGGTTTTATTGGTTTTTTGAATAATGCATATACACTGAGTGAGGTGGAGAATCGTGAAGGGGGTGTGTCTGTATATGTGTATAAAGGAAAAATTGGGATGCAGAGAAAGAGGTTTATTGTTTTCTTTACTTAGGTGCTCAGGATAAGAACTTTAAATTGCTATTTGTTTCCGATTCTTCACTGCATGGCCTCCAGATTACCTGATCAAAAGTGTTTTCAGAGGTGCAAATAACTTTTCAGAGCAAATGAGTTCTCAGGGAGCAGTGGTGCCTCAGTTTGCTGATTGCCTTCTGAATTAGGAGACCGCTGAATATTACTCTCAGCTGGGCACTGCTCTTCTGGCTCTGCTGCTGACCCTTCTAACCTTGGGTCAGAATGATGCTGCTGTTTTCTGTGCTGTAGCTTTCAGTAAAATGAAAGAAATAACACTTACCTTATTTCTAAACTTCCCTGAAAGTTATATATTAAGATATCTAGTAAAAATCAGTAGTTAAACTTATTTTATTGTTGCTTTTGTGGTAAGAGCAGTTATTAAATCAGGATACCTAAAATAGCTTCAGCGCTGTCACAGAGATGGATTTTATTCAGACTGGAGGAGGCTACCGTTACTCTGTTCTGCTTGTTCCATGATCTGATTTGCAATTGTAAATATTCTCTGGAGAGATCTGAAGTCCTCTCTGATCTCTTTGAGGTGGTCAGCTTCTGTTGTATCTGCCTCGTAGTTTCTAATTAAAACAAGAAATCTATGAGTTCAAAGAGAAATGTTACTCTTGTTTGATTTTGGTTTTTACTTTTATATTTTTGCTGAACAAATACCATATTGTGTATTGTTTTTCCCCATCACTGATCACAGCAATTCAATTTCCTCACAAATTGTGTGTGTAATTAGCATGTGGGGTTCTTTTGCTTTTGTGGTAACTGTCTAAAATAGCTGCTTTCTCCTTCTCCCTTGATTTTTAAATATAATAAAACATTATTTCTTTTCCTACTGCAACTGAGGTGAATGTTGAGATTCCCATTGATTTTTTAAGGGGGATATGATAGGTGCCAAGTAGGAATTACTTGTTATTGTGCATATTACAGTCAGTGGGAATAACCACAGAAGCCCATTCACACACACTCCCATCTTCCTGCTTGAGGAGAGGGTGTGAAGAGAATGAGCTAGAGAAGAGGAATGCTATAACAGCACATGGCATACTGCCGGGAAGTCCAAGGATACTATGGCAAGGGGACCTACATGGTGCAGAATCAACATCCAAAGGAGTCCATGTATATGTAAATATTCCATATATTGATAATTACTTGATGTCAACATCAAAAAATCTAGATCATTACTATTACTTGAAATTTCTGAGAGTAGATTGTCCTCAATCCTTTTAAGATGTTTTAAATTACAGACACAGATCTAGGAAGTAGACTGGAGGGTGACAAATGTCATCAGCTGATGGGTTTGTTTTTGACATAGGCAGAACAGGGTATAAAACAGGCATTGGCTGTGTTGATCTACTACCCGTGTTTCACTTCATTGTGCATTTACTGAGTGGCAGCAAGATCTGTTAAATTACCATTAAACTGACTTCAGTTGTTAGTTCTTATGGTCAGCTCTTCCTTCACTCCTAAGCTTTGTTGAATTTGACATCCTTATTCAGCAAAATTTAAACACAAGTTTTAGTCCCACTGACATTAATAAATTTCAGTATATGCTTAAACACTTTGTGGAAGTGAAGCCTGGTGTGCTTTTCTGAGGAGTTTAACAAAGCTGAGTTTTTAATCTCCTTATCCTCTGAGATACTGCAGACATCAATATCAATGATACATGGAGGTCTACTCAGCTTCAAATCTTCTTAACAGACATTCACCTTTTTTACAGATGTAGTGTCTTACTACATGAAAGACATGAATGAGAAGTTGTGCTAGCTCATGATAAACTCATGTGAAACAGGTGTGCTAACAGCACAGCAAAGAATACATTTTATATTTTTTGTTGGTTTTTTCTTTTTTTTTTCTAAAATGATATTTTCATCGAGAGTATTTCCTCTCTTACTCCTGATATTTCAGCATATGCCAGATGCCTTCACACAGTTCATAGATTTTTCAATTGCAGATTATCTCTGAAACATGTATCATAACACTTCTTGCATCTGTGCTTTTTGATTTGCATACTTACAATATTCAGTTGTTACTTTGGGTGATACTGCTCATTCAAAAAAAAAAAAAAATTCTTTAGCAAAAAAATCCAAGTAAAATACCGATTTTCAGAATCAGATATTTCTCAATACCCAGAAAAATCCCAGTATACCTGTCTCTTTACTCATATTCAGATTTTTTCTTGAAAATATTTAATGATGCAAATGTAACAACCTTATCAGTATGTGACAAAAATATTTTAAAATTAAAATAATATTCTCAGTGTATAAGTATTGCAGATCTGAATAATACTTTATAGCTGCATAAAAATTCACTTAAACCAAGGTTTTTCATTGCTGCTCATTTCCATTCTCAGTAGCCTGAATATTTTCACAAACCTAGTAAATACAACTAAGAGAAATGACCTTTATTAAAAGGCATGAATAAAGAGGGAAATGATTCTCTAGTCAGGAATGTTCAATACTACTTATGCTTCATTACAGAAAAGTTTTAGTTTTATTCCAGAAAAAAAAAAGGACATCAGCAGAGCTTTTATATGTTTATGAGCCAAATGCAACACAGTAACATTGACAGCACAGTTAGCAAATCTAGTGCTTGGTGCCCTCTGATAAAGTTGAGGTTGTATGATTCAAGCACAGCTTTCAAAGAAATTCAAAGAACCCATTATTTCATCAGCTCTGTTTTTCCCTGTTTCTCAGGCTGCTACTTCACCCCTATCCTAAACCCTAAGACTTTAGCTGGGGTGAAATATATTACTAGATTATCTGGCAGAGATCAGGGTGCGCCAGTGTCCTATTCCTGAAGTGGAAAGGGAATAAATGTGACTGTTTTCAGCTCCTGTGCTGGAGAGAATTTTCTTTCTCCTTTCTTCTCTCACAATCCTGAGATACTTGTCAGTCCATGTTAATTTTTTTTCTGAACCCAAATCCATATGATCATAATCCTGATAAGAAGATTCACTGGCCAAACAGACGAAAATTCTTCATGCTGTCTCTGATCCAGGGATCCAAGTGCGATGACCCTACCATTGTCCAGCCTCAGAGGAGAGCAAATTGACAAAACATGCTGACAGTTTGGGATGGCAGAGGTGGGAGAAGGTAAGAAACAGATCTCTCTTGGTTTCTATGAAAAAAAGGATGAAGTGTAACTAAATGCAAAGTTAAGACAAAACTTTTCTTGAAATTTTTCATGAAGAAAGAAAATGCATTGAGGTTGTTATGTCAACATTAACAAAACATGGCATCTGGAAGGTGCATCCATGTGGCTGGCTTTCAGTGTTTGGAGTAACAAAGTTTTTGCTGTTGAAAGTAAAGAACAAAGGTGGGTTTGTAACTAGAACTATAGAATTGCATCAAAAAGTATTAGGTTGAATTTAGCCCTGCTGCAAAGCCATGAAGAACAACAGTTATATCTGTGATGATGTCTTTAGTCCATTGTGATTCAACACTAGATATAAACCAGAAAAAAAATAAATCCTCATGTAATTCCCTCATCCTCACTGGATAGCTCATTAAAATCTCATTAATGGAAGAGTTCAGCTTTTGTCAAGTTCCTTCAGGCAAATTTTTTTATGAAGATAGCAGTGGTTTTTACTAGCAACTGAAAGGTGAATTACCAACGGGTAATGTATAGAGATGGAAAACCCTAAGGTCTTTTTACGGTGAGAAGACTGTATTAGTGGACATGGTTCATTCTTCTCTGTCTCTTTTTTTTTTTTTTTTTTTAGATTGCAAGTAAGGACTTTTAATAGTATTAGCATATAACAGATTACATAGAGTCTATCAGCAGTTTTATGATAAACTTCCATTTTTAGGTTGAGTTGTATGAAATCTCATTTTAGGTTCATAGTCAGCAGTAAAATAAGTTGGAAACCATGCTGCATAGGAGCTGGGGCATATTTATCTCATATTTCAAAATTACTTCTCAGAAATTGAAATCTTGTAGTTATGCCATCAGTAAGGTATGAATGTAAGCCTTTTCTAACTAAAAATGATAGTTCCTAGCATAGGAACTAAAACCTGAAGGGCTGAGGCTACAAAAAGAGGACTTGCAGGATCAAATTTTCAGAGGTATTTAAACTCCTGACTTCTTAATTGAAAACAGTGGGAGGCATCCATGCAACTGCCTGTAGAGGTCTGAGTCTCAGCTAAGGCAAAGGTTCAGTTAAAACAGATTGCCTGCAAAACATTCAGAAATGCTGAGTTAAGCACATGAAGGGGGGACTGTAAAGTATGAGGATGATGCTTAGAGAGCTGCCTAACCCTAGATGGACACTGAGAAGTATGGTGTCTCTAGTCTTGAATTTAGACCTAAAAAAGTATTTGGAGGAAGGTTTCATGAGACTGCTAAGCTATCCTTTTTGTCCAAAGTGTATCTTCCTCTGCTTCCCTTCTGCCATCTCTGGTGATCTTCTGGTCCTATTATTGATACCATTTTGCTTGCTAAACCCACAGAAATGAAATTAAAAAAAAAAAAAAAATTCTACTTTGTGCCTTGCTGAATAGCATTAATGTTTATGAGTTGCACTGGTTTACTATAGGGTAAGACAAGTGTTAGAGACAGAGTATGTGAGAAGCATGTAGCTAAAATATGGGACAAGGTGGTGGAGCTGTATTTCAACCTTTTGAGAAAAGAATGCTGTAGTCCAGGTTGATTCATTGGAGCTAGCACAACTGTAGTGCTGTATTGTGTTTTGTACCACCCAGTACCTTAGACCTTCTTTTAGTATGTGATCTCATTTTCCAGTCAAGAAAGAAGGGGAGAGGGCATGAGTCCTATGACCTGATGGATGGGCTGTGCATATCAGGAAACCTGGCTTAGCAGATTGCCCTTTGCATGAAAAGACATGTATCTCCTTTTCCCAGGAGAGCATTGTAACAAATGGATTCCTCTTAGTCTTTCTTGCTGAAGCCATGTTGATATTCAGTGGAGGATTTGATAGCACTGGGATGGTGATGAAGACCAACCCTGGGTAAGTCAAGGAGGAGCAATCCTGCCCTGACATGGCTCTGAGTCTTAGCCAATGCCCCTTTGAAAATCCCACCCTGAACTATTTGTGCTCACTCAGGCTTTCACCTTTCATCTGGGTCCATAAATACTGCTTGAGATAAGAGATATTGAAATGTTGGCAAAACTGTTCACTAGGAAACTTCAGAACCTCCCATTTGTTTCATATGGGCCACCACGCAGCCATAAAACAGTAATAAAGTAAAATCGGGATCGATTATCTAAAGAAGAAAGATCTATTATCTCTGTAACATTATTAATTCCAGCTCATCCAGTCTAAATATATTTCAAACTGATTAATATTCCAAGGTGTAGCTGTAGGGACATTCTGTACTCCTCTCAAGCTTTCCATTTATAAGCATGCTAAATTTGCATCCACAGTATGCAGCTTAACGGCAGGTGATTTTCTAGTGCTAATAACAATTTTGTAACTAGTTTGCATGCATAGTGCTACATAAAGCCCAGCCAATCAGTGCTGACTACTGAGGAACAGGATAAAAGAAATCCACAGATAACATTTTAAATCACTTTTGGAAATGCATCCTGAGGACTTTTTGACAAAATTTACATAAAAGGCATTCTTTTCTCCTACTTAGGCTATGTATTAACTACTTTTTTATGTTTTGTTTTTGGAGATTTCTGACAGAAACATAGAAATGTTTGGGTTGGAAGAGACCTCTAGAGGTCATCCAGTCCAACCCCCCTGCTGAGAGCAGGGACATCTTCAACTACAGCAGGTTGCTCAGAGCTTTATCAAGCCCCACCTTGACTATCCCCAGGGATGGGGCCTCAACCACCTCCCTGGGCAACCTGTTCCAGTGTTCTACCGCACTCATGGTAAAGAACTTCTCCCTTACATCCAATCTAAATCCACTCTTCTCTATATTTAAAGCCATTGCCCCTCATCCTTTCACTCCAGGCCTTTGTAAACAGGCCCTCCCCAGTCTTTTTATAAGCTCCCTTCAGGTACTGGAAGGTGGCTATTAGGGCTCCCCAGAGCCTTCTCTTCTCCAGGCTGAACAATCCCAGCTCCCTCAGCCTGGCCTCATAGGAGAGGTGCTCCAGCCCCCTGATCATCCTTGTGGCCTCCTCTGGACCTGCTCCATCAGGTCCATGTCCTTCCTGTGCTGAGGGCTCCAGAGCTGGATGCAGTATTCCAGGTGAGGTCTGACCAGAGCAGAGTAGAGGGGCAGAATCACCTCTCTCGATCTGCTGGCCACACTTCTTCTGATGCAGCCCAGGTTGTGATTGGCCTTCTGGGCTGCCAGCACACAGGATATACGGGTATCCATCCACATGCATACACCATTCCCTCTAGTACACATTCTGGGAATTTTACAAGATCAGCAGGGTCCCTGTTTCTCTGATCGCTCTCAGTGGATGTAAGTGCAAATACAATGATGGGAATGAGAGGTGAGCTGCTTTTTGCCATTGGAGGCTTTATTGATCCATTTATAGAGAGAAGGTTTAAGAAGTCAATAGCCTTTGCTTTTTTTGAGCAAATAGTTTTGATCAAATAGTTGAGGAGGTAAAGCAGAGCAAGCTTTAGAAAATGTCTGGAAAGGGAGTTAGGATATGGGTCTTTCATTTTTCAGGCAAGGTAGATTAGGGGAAGAGTTAGCAATTTTTCTGCTTTTTCTCATAGGTTGTCCTAATATTGATCAATCTTTCATGGTTTAAATCAAGAAAAGTTTTTTTCTCCTTTCCTGAAGTGGAATTAAGTGGAAGGGCTTACTTAAGGAATATGAATGGAATATATAATAATTAATAACTTCTGTAGCACATTATTTACTGTTTTGAGTGTGGATTGTTAAAAATATGATTTCTCTTTAAAAGAGAAATCTTTTATCTTCTGCTCCTTACAAATCAGCTTAAACATATGTCTTGCAAGTATGAATTTTAGTACACCTGAGATTATGGAATAATCTCACCACCTTGGGATAAAAAGCTTGTAGTTTTCAAGACCACAGTTTTGTGACAGAGAAACTAGACATATTAAATGCCAAGCACTGCCTTGACCCTGAATTCTTTGATTCACAGTGGTATTCATAAGTCTTCTGGTTCCTTGGGTGAAGTATTATTAATGTTTCCATGTTGGATCTACTCCAAAGCTGAAAATCCTGACCTAGGTTCCCAGAATTAAATCTTTGTAAAATTTGTAAAAACTGTGCCTTCACCATGAAACATGCATATTTTTATTACCTAATTGTCCTTTTCTAACAGAAATCTGTTTCATCATAAGATTTTGACTGCTTGTATTCATAACACTGAGAGGTGACAGACAGTAGTTGGGAAATTCCTTTGAAATGAAAGAAACAGTATATAAATGGAGTAAAAACCACTCCAGCTACTCAGAATTTCTGAAAATAAGGCCATTTGGTTTTAGGTTCTTTAATATCTTTCTAGCTGTAGCATTAGAAAAACAATCATGGTGTCATGGTGTCATGGTGTCATGGTCTTTCTTTCTTTTCTTTCTCTTTCTTTTCTTTCTTTCTTTCTTTCTTTCTTTCTTTCTTTCTTTCTTTCTTTCTTTCTTTCTTTCTTTCT
>JANIJG010010273.1:33836-46040 GCA_024611175.1 Megaceryle torquata
TCTTTCTTTCTTTCTTTCTTTCTTTCTTTCTTTCTTTCTTTCTTTCTTTCTTTCTTTTTCTTTCTTTCTTTCTTTCTCTTTCTTTCTTTCTCTTTCTCTCTTTTCTTTCCATTTCCTTTATAATTAATTTCTGACTTGTGTCCAAATCCTTCATTATTTTATTGCCTGGCTTACTTCCAGAACACCATGGATTCAGAAAACTCTGTGCTGCAAGATGATACAGGGTAGCTAACATATCCCAGTGCCTGTTAAATAGCAGCTCAGTGACAAAGCTGCAATGTAATAAATTACTCTTTGGTTTTATTCTTCTGCAATGGCTCCCATGTTTGGAATACAGTATAAATATTTTCAATATAGATAACCTTACAAGTTTTTAAAATGTATTGTGCATTTTTATCACACAGAAAAATGCCTGAAATCCTCATTGCTTGCCTCTTCTTCACACTGCTTCAAATGAAGATAAATGACTCTTGAGAATCTCTCATTTGGCCATAGAAACGTTCTCTTAGCTTAAGTACAATCAGGTACTGCATTCTGAAAACTCCGGTCCAAGATATGCACCACGCTGCATGGGGGGAACAGAACTGCAGAGTGTGTTAGAGAGAGGACTGGAGTTCTGCTGAAATTCTAGGCAATAGTGCAATGCTATAAAATGGTCGGGGGAAGTTACTGTACCTTAGAAAGCCTTGGGTCCTTATTCTTATCAATCTGTGTTCCCTCCAGAACTGGGCACCAAGGTGTTTAATGACCTCTTAATCCTCCTGTACTGAGCAGTCTATGCTGTGCTACAGACTCTTACTCAAGATGGCTATCTTAAGAGCTAAAGGGAATTACGTGTGGGGAAGATAATACATTAGAGACACTAGAAATTAGAGTTCTGTTCCATTTCAGATTATCTCTCAAATAAATGTGAAACCTTGCCTTTGTTACCTTCTGGTAATAGAAGCAATATTGTAACACTCCCTTCTCTGGATTCTGTCAGCAGTGACTGGTGAAGCACAGAGATAACTAATTATACTAATTAAAAGTGTAGAAAGGTAGTCACCAGTTCTGGACCTGAGAGACCAAAGTTTAATGCACCTGGCAGAAGGGTGACATTTGTAGTCTGCTTCAAGGCACACTAAGCAGAGAGGATATTTAAATTTGTGGTCTTGGAAACCCAAAATGCAATAACCTGTGGTAAATTGAAGAAAATAAGCAGGAATGTTAGAAATTAGTTAGTGATGGGAGAGGATGAAAAATATACTATAGAAGTAGCAGACTGAAAAAGAAAAAATTATTTCCTGATACACATATGCAGACTAAGAAATATACTGACATTAAAACTAATATGCTGAAGACACGTCTGTCTTTGTCACTAGTGTTCTTCCTTTTGTAATTGACAGACCAAGGGGGGTACTGATACCCAGTGATGATAATAACATTAACTTGTTCTTGAAAGAAACTGCAAATGGTGGAAACTGCCTGAGCTGTTACAGCATCTCTGCAAATTGTAGGAGTAGTTCAGTGGCATTGGTAGAATATGTAAACAGAGTAAGGTAGAAGTTTTCACATTCCCATCCATCTAAGTATCAAAGGTATCTAATATTTGTCTATTTTATTGATTGTCAAATGTTAAAACATTGGAGTAGGAGGGAAAATTGCCCCTTGGAGATAGCTATAAAAACACATGTGCACAATGTAATCACAGAATCTTAGTGTGCTGTTTTGGCCCTGTAAACAAAGGGAAATTTCACTGAATTTGAACAAAAGCAATATAAGTCAATGAAAAATTATCAGTGCTAAAGACAGCACTGGGTACTGATGTAGAAGAATTAGAAAATATTGGTTTATGAACAGTGCAATCAGTAAATTTAATGTTGCTCCTGTAGTTAGTCAAAGTAATTAACACACAGGCATACAGGGCTACCTGAGCCATCAGACTATGGCACTGGAATAACTGACTGTAAGAGAGACATTAGCTCATGATTAAGTGGTTACAGAGTCTACTTTAAGGGAAAAGGAATGTGCTTTTTCATATGGGAAAATTTTCCGCTTTGCTTGTTTCAAGCCATCGTGAATTTTTCATGTTGCTGAAGAAACGGATCATTGAGAGAAGCATATCAATGTATACTTGACTGTAAGAGTCCACTGGAGATAGAGCAGAGAATGAAGAGAAGAATCTTTCTACAGATATACAAAGTGGAATCAGGAAATGCGGAATCTCTCCAGAAGGAGATCCATGGGCATGGGACTACAGATGTGTCAGGATAAAGAGGTGTGCTGCTAGCTCTGGTGATTAGAATAGGTGAGACAACTTCACAGGTAATTTTTTCATCTCTAGAGCTGTTGTCAAGAAGTAGGAATGTGGTTTACAGGTAGGTGTCTGACAAAGAAGTTCTGCATATTCTGAGAAAAAAACATTATTTTTATGAGCACATTTTACCATTATTTAGAAGTATAGTCGGTAAATGACTAGGACATAGCAAGAATGGTGTCCCCAGAGATGATGACATCAAAACCCTTTAAAAATGGCTAAGGAAGCCTGAATGCAGTCTTTAAATGTGGATAAACTATACTGAACTTCTGGAGTACCAGTGACCTGGAGTTGAGTAAGATCATGCAATATTTTTCCAGATAACTTTGTGAAAAAAAGAACACAACTAGGGTATATCCCTCTTTGTTAAACTTCAGTCTAACCAGTCTTCTATTGTGCAGACACAAAAAAACCATTCTCTGATAAAATGAAATTCACTTGCTGCTGGAAGGTGGAAAATTTGGGGGCAAAATAAGATGTTACTAACTTTTAATGATGCTTCCTACAGCATAACATTAAGAAGAGACACCAAATTTCAGCTGATATGAATATGAAAAATTAGGTGAAAAGGAGAATTTAGAACATCAAAATTTATTTTATTCTCTAAATTCCTGCTGTCTAATGAACACAAAAGTAAATATGTTTTATTAATACATGCTCTAAGTTGTTTTTTAAAGCATATTAGGAACCAGCCTGGAAATATCCTATAGTAGTTTTGCCCTATATTTCTAGCCATATTCTTGGATTCTCTTAATTTTGCCAATCTTAAACCATTTCATCTGAAGTTTCTTCCTGTTTGTATCCACACCAGGCGACAATTTTAAGATGGCATGCAGCCCCAGTCTTCAAAGAACTGCATATGAATGCAGAAACAGTATGGGACCTCATGATATGCCAGATTTGGAAAGTGTTCTCTTAGATTGGACTTCCTCAAAAGCGTTTGTGCCATCAAAATGTGTAGTAATAGTCAGCCAAGGATAGACATTGTCTCGAAGCATCTGGGTAACCGTTGGGGTAGAAAGTAGCTTCAGATATTGTTTGTAACTTGGCAGTATATCTTAAAGGTGTACAGTATTTCAGTGAAAAACTGGTTTGTTTTTTTTTTTTTTCCCCCAAGTACAATATTCTGTCATACACAGGGGGTTAATCTACTAAAGTGTAGGACAAGTTTCATGACATAGAGCCTCTCTAGGCTTATATAAGGAATGTTCTCTTATCCCATTTGCCTTTCATGTTTTCTAAAGATGTCCATTTGTAACTTGAAAGTTTGATTCCAGTACGAGAACAACCTTTGCACAGTCTAGCCTTGAGTTTCAAATGCAAATAAATATTTTTTTTACACATATGTGTCAATAATTGTTCTATATCACTGTAAAATGCCGTGAATTTCATTGGTGCATGTGTCTGTATGCTGGAATGTAAGACAGACAGATGGTGTTTATTTACATAATTTCTCATCTACATGTGACTTCCTTGCTCTCCTCATCTGTGGACCCCTTTGACAAGCATGTCTCCTGGTTTTGTACTGGAATAAAAAGATCTTGCAACATACCTGTCTTCATTTCTACATGGAGTCTTATGTGGTAGAAAAGCATGAATCTGGGAAGTGTGGATCTGGTAGGATCTCTGAGTGCGTGGAGGGACAGTGCCTCGATGCAGAACAGTGTGCCCATCTATTTCATGGCATTTGGATTTTGGTGAAAATCTGCATATCTGAACAACAGAATGTACAAAGTCGGAGACTTGCAGTTTTATAGGACAGTATTATACAGAATTTCCTAGGTTAGTGTGATTACTGTTGCTGAACTTTACGCTGTTGGAATGAGATTCCTGAGAGCAGAGCTCATGCACAGAAACAGACCTGAGAATTTGTTCCACTTCTCGTTCCAGTCCAGTGTTTTGACTGTACTACATTTCCTTTAAATTGTAGTGCTCAGATAACTGTTCATCCAGACCTGAGTCTTATCAAAATGCAGTGACTCAGTCATACATTACAGACAAATCATGGGAAGATTTGTGTGATCTACTTAGAAATTGCCAGTCATAGTTAGAAAGACTTGAAACAGAAGGAGCGGAGGTAGTAGGTAGACCAAACTGAAACAGCAGAACAAAAGGATGGGGAAAACTGATAATATGAATTGAAGATGGCAAGAAATATCTCAACTTTGTGATACTTTTAATAAAAGAAAACTACATAAGAGACCACATGGGGGCAGGGCTAAATCAAAGATCAATATCTCTGTGAATATTCCTGGTATTTATGTTGAAAGGGTCATTTCATATGAATGGATCTCACCTGTATTGTCTCTAGTAGTACAAATAACAGGTAAGTAAAGTATGATGTAAAGACAGAAAGATCACTGATGAAGTCTAAAATAAGTATCTAGCCTCTAATGACCTCTATTTGATTACAGATCCTCTCTGAAAGTCCTGTAAGAGTTTTGCAATGCAGCATATGCTTTAGTCATCAGTGTCTGTCTAGTGTAGGAAGCAGGGCTAGTATTTCTTTGCCTGATTGTGGCTGTCCATAAAAATGTCTGATTGACATAATCAAACCAACTTTCTATAGCCCAGTAGAAGTTCATGGTATACATGTCACAAAAAACTTTGCTTTGATGCAGTATGAGAGTAAACATATGAATTGATGGTATGTACATTAGGGATTGCGGATTTGTGAAGTCCTAGAAATTGAGTCCTTGGTATTGAAATGAGATATTCACTCTTGGGAATTTTACTGTCTGTGATATTTGAAAAGAAGTTGCCATCACTGAAGCTTGTAGGAAGTAAGGATTAAGTCCCCAGATTTATTGTTGGAGACAGAGCGTATGTTATCCCTTAATGAACTAACAAAGAATATATAACATGAAACAGATGATATTGTAGGCTTTCAATAATACAACAAACTGATTAGATCCAGCCCCCTGAGGCTGTTTGGATTTTAAGGGATTTAAAATTTTACCTAAGCAGATTATTCATATTATGAGTCCTTTCTTTTAATGCTGTATCTGTATCTTTTTTTTTTTTTTTTTTTTTTTTTTTGGTGCTTAATGTGAATCATTCTGTAATAACTAAGATCCTTCTATTATAAATCTGTGTCAATTTTTAAAAGTCCTCACTAAAAAGTCTAGTATATGGTTTAAATCACCAACACAAGGCAAGTGTCCCAGATGCTAATTCCTTAACTCGTAACTACTCCTTAAGTGTTGCAGGTAAATTACTCAAGCTTGTACATACAGCACATGCACAGTGGAGAGTGCTGCTGACTTAATCAGCTTCATGCATTGTATTGCTTAATTGAAAATGCCAATCACATAACTGTTAAATTGTTAATAACTAGGAATCAGTATGTCATTAATTTGAAATTGCTATAATCACAGGATGCACGAGTGTAGAATTTCACTGGTGAGGTTGAACATTGAATTTCATTTCCTAAGAGCAAATGTGTCATAAATGGGTATTGTACAAATAGTAATTAAGTCCAAAAGTACTTGTTTCTTTGCTTTCAATCATATTTATTTACTTTTCAGACAAGCAAAATAACTGAGAACTTTTTTTTTAAAAAAAACCTAAGCAACAAAACCTTTCTGAATTTCAGAGAAAAAAGTTTCTGTGCTTATTCCATACCAGCATGAATCTTTCCTCAGGCTGTCCTAGCTTCAGAAAGAAGGTAAGGCTACTGGGTCCAGTCACCACTTTTGCATTATCAAATACATCTAAGTTATAGAAACTCAGTCCTAGTCCTTTTCTTATGGCAGGATTCAGTGTTCCTTTTAGGTGCAAAAAACCCCTGCTCATGCCTAGGACTGAATCCAAGTTGTCCTTGCTGCACTCCCGTTAGAAATCGTAGTTATAGCTTTTCTGTGCAGGAAAGTTAGCACACAGCTGGCTGCATAATACTTGGTTCTGTGTGCTACATTCCGTGGGCGTGCATGCAGGAAGTTGGAGATAGTTTTCTTCATTTTGAAACCTTGGTATAATTTGTGTAGATTGTATGGGCATGTGCAACTTTCTTATTTCAAGGGGTAAGCAGAGCTTGGCATTACCGTGCACTGATTGCATCCATGAAGGAACAGTGAAATGTCACTGGTTTTACCAGCTGACTTTACAGTGCTTCAATATTAATTTTCAGAAACCCTCCTTCTACTTAGGTCTGGTTTGTCCAAACTTGTGCCCTTTGCTATGACAACCAAGGAAGGGAGATATTACAAGAGTTTCCTGTGGGATGTCAATGGATGGAGGGTGCTTTGCTAGGCATGAAATGTTTTCTCTCTCTCTACCTAGGAAGATACCATCACAGCCATGGAGATAATGCAATGCTCTGTAGGTCCTGGAGACCAAGGATATCGTAGTATATTAATTTTATTGAAGCAGAACTGAGGCACACAAAGTAGCAAGAATCAAACCCATCTGCAGGTTTTTAATTCCTCAGACTCCTGTAGAAAATCTAGGACATCACTGGATAGCCAAATATAACTGTATCTCTTGAATCCTTAGCTATTGATTTAACATTTCCTTTGGTTTGTTTTCAAAGAGATTATACACTTCTATGAACCAGTTGAACATATACACGGATGTGTCCATTGATATTGCATCACACTGTAATTTCTACTTCTAATTTCATTAGAAAAACAGAATGAAAATATGCACATGTAAATTCGCTCTTGTTCATTGTTCAGTCTCAAGCCGCAGTGGAGTGAACTTGCCATGCAGCGTGTGAGAAATTAGGCACACTGGCAGCTGTGAACATCTAATTTGCCCCGCAGGGTGCTGACAATGTACTCCAAAGTAATGTTTTTCACTAATTACATACTGCACTGACCATGGAAGCCTTTCACTATCCCATGGCAGAACAGTAGGATTCCTACAGCTTTTTCATTTAATTGAAGGTGAATATGAGGGACTGCTAGTATTGTCTTCTGGGATACAGTGAGGCTTCTACAAATTGCAGATTTTCTGATGACTAGTTAAAACTATGTTACATTGTTAGCTATCCCTTGCTTTCATTTGAAAAAAAACCCAACACCTTAAAATACAATCCAAGAGAATGTTCACGAGGCAGGCTTCTACAGAGGTGTGTCATTCTGTCAGTTATAAATTAGATAGAAAAAGGGGTTGCCTTGCTATTGGTCAAAATTAAAGTTCAGGAACAAGAAAAAAATGAAACCACAAAATAAAACAATGAATAAATTCTTGGAAGTTATATAATTCTATAAGTTATATAATTCTTTTCTATTAATCCCAGAGTGATTGTTTTACTGGGCATACTACACATCATTTAAGTTCAAAATGTGTTTTCACCTTTATTAATTAGTGCTTGATCTTCCTACTACTGAATTAGCTTTGAGAAAAATAGGATTAAACTCTAAAATGCAAAATTAGAGTCCTGATTAGATAAGAAAAAGAGAAATCAAGACGTCAGTTCAAAATTATAGCTCATACCTGTATTTTAGACTTTAAATGGTTGTGTACTGTACATTGTAGATTTATAATGTGTGTCTTCAAGCAGTGTAAGGAGAGTACAGACTGGAACATGTGGACTAGAGCAGGTCTTCACAGGAAAGGTGCTTTAGCTATCCATTTGTGTACCTCTGTGAAACAGGGGCACTGAAACTTGCACTGCTCTGCATCTCTTTGTGACAGTGCATGGTGCTTCAAGTGCCAGATTTTGAATATACAGAAAGTAAACCAAGATACATGGAGTTTACTTTAAATTGCAAGCTTGTGGAGTTGAAGTTGATATTTATTTTTTGTCTGTGTTGGACCAAAAAGAGATTTGTGGCAGAAGACATTCGGTAATAGCAGCAAGAAGGCAAAGGTGAATTTCATTGAGAAGAATCTGAGTAAGAAGCATGAAAGGGGTCTCCATCAAACAAGATGAGCAAGAGATGGATAACTAAGGAGAGGGCAGTTCTCTTGCCAACTGAGACTAGATGATATTTGTTTCCTATGTTTTTGTGAATATTTTAAATTTTGTCAGGTGAGGGGGGAGATTTCTTTTTATTTCACAGCTTTAGCCTTTTATTTCACAGCTTTAGCCTGAATACCTATTTATACTCCTAGATGTGGCAGTTGCATGCAATGTTGGTGTATGAGTTTGACTGGGATTTCTTTGAAGACTTAGACTTCTGCTTCTTTTATATTTGTCCCTCAAAATTAGGGAATCTAAATAGTTTGAACACATAACCCTGTGAGTTTGCTGTCAGCTGGGACTTTTTGAAACAAATTTTGCCATTTATAAGGACCATTTACAAATGGAATAGCTTAAATGAAAAAATATTCAAAAAACCTTGAAAGAAATTACTTCTGCATGGGAGACATGTTTTTAGAAGCATTAAAATGAGTTAATTCTGACAGGAATGCTAAGGTTTTAATATGCTAGTTTATATGCTTGAGGCAGTCAGTAATCAAATGCCCGAGTACCATGTGTACTGACATTTACAAATCACAAACAGATTTATATATTATGATTCCACAGCTTTATCACAGCAAAATCATACTCTGCTCTTTAAAACAGATGACAGAAGAAGAATTAAAGATTCACACTTATGAGAATGCAAGCAGCTGTCTAGTGTTTATGATATGGCACAGAAAGTAAGAGGAATGCATTTTAAAAAGCTTAAATAGCGTTCTGAGTAAGGTGCTAACTAGATGGTTGCCCAGAAGATTTATACTGGGCATTTACACTTTACTGCTCTGTTTCCTTCCTGTCAAGGAATAATTTTTTTTTTTTTTTTTTTTTTTTTTTTTTAACTATTATTAATCAGTCTTGCCCATTTAGTCTGTAAATTATGCTGTGTAGGAATTAAAGCTGCTTCAGAACCCTCCTCTAAACACCCCTGATTTGTTAAAAGTGCAAATATGTGGAAAAGCCATCTGTATCTGAAACTGTGAAAGTTTGAATAATCTAGTTTAGGGGAAAGCATTCTGAGGACAGAAGGTTTTTAAAGTTGGCTGATGCATCCCAGAGCAGTCACAATGTTCTGAGCTGTGATAAGGGGGAGAACAGCACAGCAGAAAATTAATCCTGGATTTCCTACAGCCTAGGTAAGCATCCTTACACTGGTCTCTCAAGGAATCTGGGATTTCTCTTTTCTTTTATGGCATAACTGTGCTGCATACAAATATTCAAGAGCTGTGTGTGGTGCTTGTCCAATGCACACAGGAAGCACAGTCACAGGTCTCAAAAATGTACTGATTCCCCTCCTTTTTTTCAATTAAGGTGTCATTCAGTTAGGAATTTAGTCAAGAATTTATTCTAATTTAAATAATAAGCATAATATAAAGTAATGTTATCCAAAAAGTAATTGATAAAATTGTTTTAAATGGCTTGTTGTTTAGCAGTCTGTGGCATGTAAGTGGTAGCAAACCCTGAGAGCATTCAGTGTTGGCTTGGCTTCCTGGCTTGACCTCAGATGTGCCTTCTCCCCGTGGACTTGACTGGTGTTCATGGGACTCATACTGACTCTGATCAATGCCTCTAGGCTTGACTCTGACCTGCTGAGTATACTGCCTTCTGCTCATCAAGGTCCTTCCACCCCAGTGCCCTGCTGTGAACCCTGACTCCTACTCACATTCTCTTGCAGTGGCAGTCAGCCGTTGCTGCTCCCTGACACAAACCTTAATGCAAAAACGTAAGAACTTTCATTTTTAACTTGTAAAATTGATAGCTGTAATATTTAAGTCAAGAACTTCCAATATGAGAGTATGATTTTAGGGTATTTGAAGGATTTAATGAAGTGAACCTGTTAGTGACTGGTTGCAGTAATGGGAGTTTTCTACTAACATTCAAGCTACATATCATAGACTAATATAATTCATCCAAATGCTTTTTGTTTTGACTTTATTGATCTCATTCTTTCTTAAAACGTTTTCAGCATCTCATCACTCCTAAGTTCAAGTTCTTGTACAAAATGCGTATTGCTGCATTTACGGACACCACTAATTATGAAATCCACAGCATTTAAAATACTGCTAATCTTTTCCTAGTAATGGAAGAAATTAAGTTTTCTACATTAGCAGTGTTGTTTCATGCTGTGTTTTACTTCAGCAGATAGTCTCTATTAGTCATTTTAATTTCCTACAGCAATTCAAATTTGATTGTTTTTGGGTTTTTTTCCCCAAATTTTGGTGTATTCTAAAAGATTCTGTTCCCCTGAGAGTTGTGAAGCATTTATTTCAAATGAAACAAACAAAAAAATCTATCTGTACTCCTGACAGATGGGTCATCCAAAAAGAAATTATAATAATAATATTTATTGCTATAGAAGCTATTATAGTAAAGTTTCTATCTAAAAACATATTTAAGAATATTAATCCAAGAGTATAGACGCAGTGCACTTGCTGTTGTTTAAACCAATAGAGAATATACCTACGAGGTAGACAGAAAAAATAAAAGCTGTTCATTTGCTTCACTAAGTCAGTGAATAAGCTTTACATTTAGACCAAAGTGCTGCTGCACACAAAGTTTTTTAATTTACAGTTTTCTAGAAAGAGATGCAGAGAAGAAATAAAGAAGAAATATGCCATTTTGAGAGAAAGCATCATGTAAGTTCAATTTTTTGTTCTTCCTGAAACATTACATATTTGTGGATTGCAAGCTGGTCCTGCTGCTTCTTGTCAGAGCGCAGCCCACTCACTGTGTGTTACATAATAAAATGGCATTTGAATAATTCTCTGCATCCACTGCACTTTTTATTGGTAACTAGGAAATCTTTCCTGTAACAGGGGTGGGAAGGGATTCCCATGGAACAGAATAAAGAATCTGATGCACATATAATTTAATTTGTGGACATGATGTCAGTCGTATAATAATATGCTTCTTCCTGTACAAACAGACAACTTTCTGTAACCTGCTATATTTTGTGAAAGGCTTCCACATTTTCTACCTCATCCATATGTTATTCTTTCAGAATTAGAAAAATACTGAATACCAAACTACTGTCCAATTGGGAATCAGCTTCAGGTCTGAGATATCCTGGCTTTTGTTAACCTTAAAACATGTGGGTATTTCAGGAGAACAGATTTTTTTCTGCACTATCAAATCTGGGACCTAACTTTACAAATCTCATGAGGAAATCTAAGAAGCAGCTCCTCACATTCAGTGAAGGTTTTTCTTTTTCCTTCCCATTACATTTCTGAACCCAACTTCTAACTTTGTATCTAACTCTGACCCAGTGTTCCTACTTTTGAAGCACAGGCAGCAGGATACAACATGCACTGATATTGACTTTGCTGAACAGGTTCCACATGGAAGCAGCCAACTCATCCCTCCATTTTAACTAGCTTTTCCATGCTTTATTATGTTATTGTTTCCAATGACTTGTTGCTTGGGGGTTCTCTATATCCTTCCATGCTGAGTTTGTGGGGGAGTGTGGTGAAAATTGGAGGCAATGAGTTTAAATGGAAATCAAAGAAGTTATGGACAACATGACCTGGGCAAATATTAAAATTCTCTGTAGCTGTGCACAACAACTAAGTAGTCTGACACCAATGGCTTTAGGCACATAAGTATGAAAAACAAACAAACAAACACTTCCTGTGTGCTTAGGTAAAAGAAAAGGGAGGAAAATGTAAGATTAAAGGAATATAGATCTTTTTACCAAAGTAGTCTTCTCTGCCTTGGTGTAGAGATTTTGAGATAGCTTAGATATAGAGAGAAACTCAGAAAGAAAATGATTGTCGAGTAGGAAGGATATATCATAGAGGCTGACAGGTCGGTAGTTCCCAGAGTGCTCCTTTCTACCCTTTTTAAAGATAGGTGTAATGTGTCTACTCTCTCAATCACTAGGGACTTCACCTGACTGCCGTGACTTCTCAAATATTACTGAGAGTGGCTTGGCGACTACATCTGCCAGTTCACTCAGAACTCTGGGATGCATCTCATTGGGTCCCATAGACTTATGTATGTT
>JANIJG010010273.1:46140-76464 GCA_024611175.1 Megaceryle torquata
CCTGTAGCTGGAGTAGGAATGTTTCATCAATAGCCTCCCCTTGATCAGGAGGCCTATAGTAGACTCTGACCACAAGGGTCTCATAAGTTCTCATATCTCATGTGTTGACTGCTTCATACCTAAAATTAGAGCTATATCCATTGACTCAGTTTTACCTCCATGGACCTTCTTACATCCGTTTTACCTATAAGAAGGGCACCTCACCTCTGTCCACTCCAAACAGAGAAGTGAGTGGATGAACTTCAGCTTCTTTTGTTTCAGAAGCCTGGGAAGGAGTCTTAAATTGTTGTTCAAAATCTATGTGTGACTCATAGGGCATATGAAGCTCTCCCAGAATTTTCTGTCTGATTAAAAACACTAGCACTTTTCTGGTTATTTTAATCCCATGTTGGTTAAGCAGCACAGCTTCAAAAGGTGCAGACAAAGAGGACACAAAATATACTTGTGAGGAAGATCTCATCACTGCCTGGCATAGAGGTGTTTAGAGTATTGCAGGCTATAAATACCCAGTATGGGAAAAGATGACTTACAGTGAAACAAGAGCAAGAAGATAAGGCTGAATAAAAGAAAAGTAAGGATGAAGATCTGAAGCAGTTCTTAAAGGGAAACTGACGGGGTTTGGTACAACCCCTGTGGGGAATTAGTCTCCCATGGTCTCTAGCCATGGCGCTGCATGCAGAATCATGCACCGTGGTGAAGATACTCAGGCCATTTGGTGTCAAATCCCAAGTCCATCACAGCTTTCTTGAGTGACATTGGGCACGTCAGCTCATGCATCACAACAGACAGATGTCTCAGAACAAATCCCGATTCAACTCCCACCCACATTATTTAAAAGCAAGCAAAATGTTACCTCAAGCTTCTAATGCCTGCTAATAAAGAGCTTGAGTAATGCTGGTGCTCTGAGGCAAAGACAAGAATTAGCCCATGTAATCTGGATGGTTGAAGCACAGGTGGGACCATGGGTGCTCAAACCAGGTCTGCCTTGGTGTTGCGTGAAAAGGGTAAAGTAATTTGGTAGGAAATAACCCCCCTTGCATTCCAGCTGGCCCTCAGATAAGAGGGGCTGGGGGAGGCTAGGTGTAGATTCTGAGTGCTGTCCAGTTTGGCACTATTAGTCTGGTCGCGTTCAGTCTGGCTGAACTCACAGCTCTGGGATTCAGCTCCCCATCCCGTCGCGCTCCACAGTCTCACACAGCCAGTAAGGAGTTGATGGCACCCAATGAGAGAACTTCTGGGACTGGCAGCATCAATAGTGCAGTTTATTGAGAGCAACAGAGATAAAAGTTCTTGTAGATTGCTGGTGATAAATTCACTGTCTGCAAAGCATGTGTAGGTACCAAATGTGTTACATTAAAGAGCAGGTCAATAAAATTTCTAAGTTCCCCAGGGATATACTCAGAAAGTCCTGATCTTACCCAAAGGCGTCACTATGGGGAGGAAGTGAGGATCAGCCCATTGGCTGATCCCAGGAGTCAGATCAGCGATAGTATGTGCCCTGACGTGTCCATGATGATGTCTTCCCTGACATCCCCCCTTACTTAAACTATTTTCATAATATTTTTTTATCTTCAAGGTGGATCTCGAGTGACTCTAGTCATAAATACCTTTGTTATGATTGGTGTAAATTTCCCTTGCTTTGCAGTGGCAAACTCAGTGAGGGGGTGGTTGCACTTTGGGATGGAGGTGTGTTTTGGTACATTATGATGAGCAAAGTTCGCACAAAGGACAGTACTTCTGTCAAAAACTGAATCAAACAGGCAGCTTATCAGTTCTGTAGTCCCATCTCTGCTGTAATCTCACAGGGCCTGGCTGTGGAATCTTCATTCTACTCCATCCCCCGTGATGCGTGCAAGTAGGGTTGCCTAGGGAACTGTTGTGAAATGGATTCCTTGCATACCAGTTGCACTCTACCCTGAAAGTTTCTCTGATGTTATACCTTTCCTTAACGTGTGAACAATGCTGCACCTTTAATATGATTTTAACTTTTAAGTCACCTCCAATCATTATTCCACACTTGGTGATGTCTTTAGCTCAGCTCTGGCTGAGGGCACTGCATGTGCTCAGAGCCTATCTATGGCCAGCAGAGCAGAGAGGAAGCACCTGACCATTCAAGGGTCATTATAATAATCTTTAAAATGCAAAGGTGGCAGAAAGAAAAGACTCCACTTTGTTTCTCATCTGTATAAACTGGGCTACATACAAAGTGTCTAGGGGAGGACTCTATCAGGGGGACTTCTAGGGGGGCTGTGCACAAACCATTTATCAAGCAGCAGAAAATGAACTGTTTGATACATGAACAAAGTGGTCCAACCTAAAGTGTACACAAATTGGCCAGACCATTGCAACATGCATTTGTTCATTGACTACTAAAATAATTACTAAATCCATCAAATATGAATTCCTGTAGGCTATAATCTACCAGTGCAAGTGCAGATGTACTCCTACGCAGCTGCTTTACAGCTCTCTTCCTTTTTTCCATCCTTCCCTAAACTGGAGGGGGCTATGCACAACTCCTGGAGAAAGACAAGCTGTCCAGCTGAGGACTACTAGAGCCTGAACATCAGTTGTTTTTTTGTTTCCCTGCATTGCTATCAATATAAATTACAGAATTGTTAATGACAATACCCCTAAAGGATGGTTCTCCTGATCAGGCAGCAGCTGTTCCAGCATATCCTGCTACTTAAACATGCTTATTGGTCTGTGCGTGAATCAGCCTTTGATGTTTGCAGCTGTAAATACAAGGCAGGCAAACAAAATCAAAGATCTTTTTAATTCCAGTGTTGTGCAGTCACCACGAGTGCTTATTGCATGAGCTGTACACGACCAAGAGTTTGCTGTTGTTTCTTTTTGGTTTTAGATATATGAATCATTGCAGGCCAGAATCAGGCTATGGGGCCACTGCAGGCTGCAACCAGTGTGGTTCCAGTAGATACTCACTGCAGGGTGAGGGCTTTCCAGTTGTCCACAGTTCCTTCTATGTGTACAGGACAGCTACTAACCAAGAAGGAAGATGGCTGTGGATTATTTTACTAGACCAGAAAACCCAGTCCCAGGAATCCCAGCAACCTTTGTAGACAAGGCTGGTGCTAGTGTAACTCTAGTGCAATAGTTTGGGCTTGGATTGCTCTAAACTGGCAGAGCACAGGTCACGCATGAAGATAGGAACTATCTATTTGTAATTTTGCTTCTTGCTTTATACTGTGAACAGAATTTCTTTGTGCTGTTTTCACAATGTCCAGCACACCAGTGCTCTCCAAACCTCTGGTCCAATATGGCCATTAATGAGAGTGTATGTGCATGTCCTATGTTCTGTCTGCTCTGTGCATCTACTTTGCTGGTTTACATTCCATCAAGAGTGGAGAATTTGGTCATATCTGCTCTAGAAAAAATTGTGGACGAATTGCAATAGCTCCTTCCATCAGCACAATCTGGAAAAGTGTTTGCGATGACAACAGAGGTAATATCTGAGGGCTTAACCAATTCCTCCTCCTGACATGGCACTTTATTTGCACTAAAAGCACAGATCTTATGCTAGCAGCCTCGTACTGGGTCAGCTGTGCTGATGTCAGTGTAAGCCCTCAGATTTATGACTCACAGTTACTGAGCAGAGGACCTCTGATTGTTTAAGATGTGGCCCTTCCCCAGCTGTTTGCTGTTAAAAGTGGAAAGCCAGGCTGGACTCACATGGCACCTGGGCCAGCTGGCTGCATGGCCCTCTGCAAAGGTTGCAGCAAGGGCTGCTACCCACTTCCCCATGTTTACATTTACAGCTTTCTTTCATGGCCACTTTGGACAGAGTCTGCTGGGTCCTCATGGCAGGAAAGCCATGAGGTGTTCATGCCTCTGCACTGCTGCTGTCAGAGAGCCTGAGTGGGATTGTCACTCCTGTTAGTGTCAATTATTCCTACGGTGTCAGATTCTCCATAAGATAACAGCCCACCTTGCAGCACTTGAGCTCATCTTAATATTAAGAGGAAACGTGACTGTCTCATGCAAAGTACTTTCATGGCTAGTTCTGTTGCTATTGCAACATGGGTGATCTTTCAGCACTTCATCCTCTTCACAGTGGTGTATTTCAGAGTGGGAGGGCATGAGAGATGCTCGCCACAGTTTCTGCCTTGGGACACCACTGCCTTTGGTGAAGCTGTACAGGCAGTATCTGTAGATTTGAAATGTAGAAATTGCCAGGCTAGAAACATTAATGCTGCAATTTGCAAGAAACAAACTGAGAACTGCTTAAGGGAGAAGGAAGAAACTCGGGAAGCTTCTTGCACCTGAATAGCCATTTCTAGATGGCTGAAGAAAAACAATGTTGATGCAGTGTGAAATAAAAGCAGATGTGATCATTGAGACCTGTAAGGGGAAATGTGCATATTGTTCGTGAAAAGAAAAGAGAAGCCAAGCACTCTAATGGGTTGCAAAGGTTTCTGTACATGCTGGCATAAATATCTCTGGCCTATAGTCAACATAATATTTTTGAGGTTTTTAGAGGCTATGTCATTTAAAGTAGAGAAAGGAACTGAAGAAGCAATGTCATTGTAGGATATAGGAGACTGGGAAGGAAATAATTGTGTTCGCCAGATCTCTTTGATATGTGCACCAGAAAGGCACCAGTAAATTATGTTTTTATTAGGCATTGCTTCCCACTAGACCCCTCTTGGCTGGGTAGCCCTGACTGTAAAGTACAACTGTTATCATGCTGGGATAATAGTCAATCATATATATTCTTCCAGTGTCAGGATATAACCTCATACCAGACAACAGCTCTGGAACTGGGCAAAGAAAGACAGATACAGTAAATTTTCAAATCTGAAAACTCAGTCTCCAAAATGTCAGCTTTATTTTAGTCTATGATACTTTCCATCAGCTATAATGCTGGTGTACAAATTCATATACATGCTCAGGACATGTAGAGCAAAAGAGGGAAACACAATGAGCAAAGCCAGACTGAGCACACCCCTTCTTTTTTTCTCTCTGGCAGTGCAGAAGGGGCTGAATTCACAAGGACACAGGTAGGTCCTGCAACAACAGTAAAAGAGCTCTCAAAGGAATTTATAAAAGTAACTGATTTATAGTATACTTTTTTTTTTCTTCAGCTCTGACTACGCAACAAATGATAACATGAAATCAAACATGACATCCTACCTGCAGGACTTGACTCTGACAGATGGAGCCGCGTTTAAATAGCACCATGTTGCCAGTTCCAATAAAGCAAAATACACAAAAGCTAAAATCTAATGGGAGAACTAAAAATGTTCAGTTCTTGG
Organism: Megaceryle torquata; assembly: GCA_024611175.1. NCBI lineage: Eukaryota > Metazoa > Chordata > Aves > Coraciiformes > Cerylidae > Megaceryle > Megaceryle torquata. The sequence goes on from JANIJG010010273.1 coordinate 51,411, forward strand.
AAGTAGACCAGAAAAAGGTGGGAGCAAAGAGCATGCAAGGGAAAACTCTTACACCAAGATCAAAGTAGAAAGCTTGTCACCAAAGCAGGAACCCAGAAGGACGGAGAAATGTATTTCTGAAGTGCTGGAACTTGATATTATGAAAGGAAGCTCAAATATTTCAAGACATGCAGGGTCAAGGTGCAAATGTATCTAGATCCCACTTTATGGATAAAAATGGGCACTTCCAAGATTCTTACTAGCTCTGAGCACAGGTTTTACTGGAGATATCATCTCTTTTTGGTGTACTCTGAGACCACCTTCTGGTGTCAATCAACAGAGCTCCATTGAAGGCACCATATGAATTCCAAGTTTTGTTCAGTGAGGATCTCAAAGCCTGTGGCAAGAATAAGCCTAGGAGTAGCTTTGAGACACCTGTGTTAACTATGAATTTGAATCATTAAGAACTTCTGAAAGTGTAGACATAATCCTGTTTTGGAAACAAATTTCTCAGACTTCATGGCTTCTGTCTTCGTTACAGCATTTAATGTTCTGCTCAAGGTCTCAGTTTCCAGTTCTTGGCAAATATATGAAATTTTCAGCTTCTGTTAAGCCCTTGAAATTGTGCAAAAGAAACTTGTAAGTAGGCATTGACTGAACCTTGACGATGAAAATAAGAATCAGAAGGCAAAAGTAAAAAATTGTAATTTTTAATTGAAATCTCATGGTTCTGAAGCTTCTGGCTTCAGATTGTTGAATTATTTGGGCTGGCAATACAGTCACATGGCTCAGGAGAGCTGAGTGAGTAGTGATTGTTCAACAAGAATAGCCAAATCTGCTTTTCTAGGCATATTAAAAGCTTTAAAATACACACCATCTACTGACTATAATGACACATTTTTTTTCCCTAAATGCATGAAATTGATAGCACACAGAGGAGAACAGAGCAAGGGACTCCTGCCCTTCACCTGTTGTAAAAGTTCCATTTAAACAGCTTTTAAGAACATCAGTAAATCTTTCTGTCCTCATGTATGGTAGGCATGAAGATACACTTTGTTAATGACAAGAACCCATTAAGTGTACAAACACGAGACAGAAAAGGAATGAAGTTGCTGGTTCTACTGTTCTGGTTCAGATTGGTTAGCAGCTTTGGGATGTTCAGATAACCAGCATGAAATGCAAACCCCCTGGCTCAACATGCCCATTACATTGCACACATAGTGCTCTGCTCTCAGTCATGAGAAACATTTGTGGCATCCTGTAATAAGTAACTGATGCTTATGCTGTGTTATTTTACCCCCATAAAGGGCCTAGGCAGTCATTATCCTTCTTCTGCAAGAAAAAATTCAAACCAGGACTGTCAGTGCCATGTAAGCCACTATGTTCCACTATTCATCAGAAACCACGTAAATTAGAAGTCTTGATCATTAAGTATTTACAGGTTGAGAAGGTTTCATTTTTAGTTGACCAAGACTTGGTGTTTGCCCATCATATGATGAGGCTTTTTTTGTAAGCAGGTGAACTACATTTGCTTACATCTTCTATTTGTATTTGCTAAGTTCAGGTAACATTTTTGGATACCTCCACCCCTTCTTTATTTAGAAGACTTATCAGTCAAATATTTGAATCTGAAGGATTTCCTCTGTAGTATTTCACAATTACTTTGTGGGATCAGAAGTATTTGCTTAGTTCAACTAAAATTATTAAGCAGTGCAGCTTATTCAATTTGTTTATGACAGCAACAGTTGCTGGGGGCGATTCATAATGCATCAGATACTTGTTATCTGTAGGAATATATAGTACTCCTACATTAAATATATCATAATAAGGGCATGTGAGGAGACTTATGTCTAGCCCTAAAGGCAGCTGGGACACTTTAAGGCTAATTGCTGGGTGCCTTAGAAAATTGGTATAACCTGCACCTTGTGGAGGGTGGGGTGGAACAGGTGGTTAGGGATCATTGTAGGAGGGGAGGTTTGGCGGGAGTGTGGAAGTTAAGGGTGGCATTTAGAGGAACAGCGTTTGAGGTGGGAGAGTAGGAACTGTTTCAAAGTGTTGTCTAAGATCTGTGGTGGATCCTTCAATAGTCCTTCCTGAGGAGAGGAGGTTAAGGATGGTGCTTGCTGAGCTGCCCACTGCAAGGTAAGGGATGTGTCCTCTACTGAATGTTATAACTTTACATAGAGGTATCTTGTCTGTTTGTAAAATGTCTTTCTTTGCACTTGTTTGTATTTTTTATCTTAAAAGGGGGTTAAAGTAGATTATGTGTTTAGTAATGATTTAATTTTAAGAGTATGCAGAAGCCTATTTAAAGAGGGCCCAAAGCTCTTATGCAGGGACAAATGAGAAACAAAGCTTACTTTACTGGAACAAAGTGCTCTGTCAGGATTGCCAGAACAGCTCACAACTATATAATAAACAACTAAGTCATGAAGGAAATTACTGAGCCAAAAGGGAATTTCCAGGTTGTATCATGGAGGTCTGGATTCAGTTAATAAAGTTGGAAAAAATCCCTTGATCTTTAAACTTGTTTTAAACAAATGGAGTTTGGGAATTTTGTTGTGAATTTCTGTGCTTTTTGAATTGCTGAGTTTGAGATACAGTCACAGCTTGGGCTCCCCTCTGTCTTCACTCTTCTATCTACTTATTGTTGTCCTGATCAGGAGTATAAGTTGTAGTTTACACATCAAATAACCAAAAGAGAGCAAGCAGTCAGAGACTGGAGTCAAAGGGAGTGATTCTTGGCAAGCAATCTACAGAAGTAGCATTTGAACTTTTCTATGGAGTTGTGTGCGGCAGTAGCACAGAAGCATATTTCCTTGTATTAAGTTCCACATCTTCTTTGTGCAAATAGTTACTGGTTTTGCCTTGTCTTAATCTGCATTGCTTTTACTTACACTAACCAAAAAGTGAAGTAGAGGAACTGATCTTTCCCCAGGTATAATGTTATTTTTCAGCACAGTTATGTAAGATTAAAAAAAAAAAAGCCACTTTCATCTAACAGTGGCTTGCTAGAAAGAGTCAAGGGGGGAAAAAAACACAATTTCACTGTAACTTAACAGAAACTGATGTAAGATGCAATATATAATTTTCCAACCCCATCTTTTCAAAAGCTGATACAGAACTATCATCTTGAAGGCTTTTCTTGTATCTGCTCATACATTATATCTGCTTGTTATTAAACTTGACTTTTCTTTCAGAATTATTACATTGATTCATTTGTTCCTTTCCTCTCACTTCTAAAAATCACTCAATGGTGAAACTAATAAAATGAAAAGCTTTTCTTGGACAAAAATAAGAGATATTACACCCTTTAAATCACCTACTGCTTTCTGTCTGCCTGCAGGATTTCTTGTTTCTATTGGTAGAAACTATAAAATAATTGAGGCCAGATTTCTGGTGGGGTTTTTTCAGTTATTTCATTTTTACTTTAGCTGAAGTCTTTTGTTGAGTATTACTAGAACTTTTTTTTTATTGCAATAACAACTACTTCTTCCTCAAAATTTTTAGTACAAGGAGAAGTTAGTTGGACCCAAAAATGTGATTTTTGCATTGCAGCAATGGGAAACATCTACTGGTTTTAGATAACCCTCTATAAACTTGTGTTCTATTACAATTCCTTCTAAGGTAGTTGAATTTGTATAATCAAAGTCTGAATAACCTAGATAAAATAAACAAAATATTATGCATGATTAAACACCTGGAATCTTGGTGGCAAAGCAGGAGGAAGCCATGCCATCATTTTCCTTCACACCAGTACTGAGAGGACAAATGCTATCCTGATGCAATGGCAAAGCCTTTGGGGCTGGATTCTCTGGAGGCTGCTGTGATTTTACCCCTCAGTACCCATGTACTGTGGGTTGCTGAGGACCTTCTAGGATTCTTTAGGGATTCTGCTGATTTTAGTGTGCATGTGAGTTTAAATCAAATCTGCATCGTTACTGGTAGTTCTAAGCACAAGAGCTGCATTGTACTCGATATTAAGGTGCCAATGAAAAAAATAAGTGAAACTTGGATTTCTGTTACTATTTTTTTCAAAAATCAGCACTGACTTGACTAAGCAGCAATTCAGCAGAGCTCTTGTTAGGTGGAATAAACTGCATTTCTCACACCTGTTCTCCACAAAGCTGCTTCAGTGTGGAACTCCATTTACTTACTCATTTCAAGGTGAGTGAGCTTTAGAAACATCCTTTCTTCCAAGAACTGAAATGTTCTTCAGCTGTGTGGTTCTGGCGATAAGTGCACAAGCTGTGAGGGCTACAATCCTTTAACAATCAAACCAAAGCACTGAGGACAACCTGCACAGCTGGGCATCCCACAGGTTGTGATTTGCCTGGGTCCCAGTGTGTGTGCTTAAGAGTTGCAAAGAACTACGGGATACAATGAATAAAGTATTTTTAACTGGCTTTTTATTACGTGACCCTCTTGTAGCAATTGCAGTAAGTCTGACGTTGACCAGCACCTGTTCCATGAAGCCTTTCCTTTGGCCCTGATCCCCTTCATAGATGGACAGTGCTCCCACCTTACCTATTTCAAGGTGTCAGGAGATAAATTGAACAGAGGAGGACTATTATTATCTTATATGGTGCAGGGGGAGGGCAATTGCTTCTTGCAACTTAATTTGCAGAGCAAAATATTAATACTGTGCAAGATATGAAGTATTTACTCCTCTTAGAAGCACAGATAAGTAGTACTGGTAACTTTAATAGGGAAAAATTATCTTAAACTATTTTATACTTCCATAGACTTCTTAAAGAACTCAAAATTTAGATATGACTGAGAAAACTAATTTGGTCAGAAGGAATGTGTAATATTTCCTCCCTAATATTTCGGTTTAAGAATGCTGTTCCTATACTCAAATATTTAGTGAATTTATATGTCCTTTAGATAGAAATATTTTTTTCCTAACTTACTCTGCTGTCATTCCTCTCAGTGTACTTGGTGACAGGCTGTGCATATACTGTATATAGTAACGTACATAGGAGATGTAGACTCTACTAATAAATAGATGCCACTGGATAAGGATTGTTTCTTACAGGGTGCTCTGTTAGCCCCTCTTAATATTGCTTTTCCTGAGGGTCTGTCAACGCTGCTGTTACAAGCCCTGCCCTGAGGCATACCAGGCTTCTTCCTTCACATTGGGCTGCAATTTGCTGTTCTTTTCAGCTTAAATGCAGCCAATTTCTTTTGAAATTCAGTTTACTCATTTTTATATCTTGAGGAGATTAGGGCCTAAAGGTAGATCTCTAAATGCATATTTAGGTACCTAAGTGGAGCAGGCTGTTCCCAGCACCTCTGCAGCAGGGGAGCTGGTCTCCGTTAAGTGCTAACCCTGGATTTAAAGGCTCAATCTTGCAGATGTGAGTCCCTTTCTTTAAAGGACCTCCCAAAAAAAGGAAGAAAATGCCCTTTATTATCTCAAGCTATCTAGTGTTTCAATTTTTCAAGGAACTTACTTGGCACCTGCTATGTCCTGTTCTTCTCAGTCCCAGCTGAGTATCTGATTGTGAACAACTGCATTGAAACTTGCATTTTGTAGCTGTGACTTTGTGTGTGATACTTGAGCTGTCATGGGTCTGGTCATAACCTCTACCCACAGCTCTGTAGGCAGGTTTCCTGGGTGCAGATTGATGCTTGCTCTCCTTTGCAGCTTGGGAAAGACACCTGAAGCGGGAGTATTGTACTCCAGGACTTGCCTATTGTTCATCATACTCTTGGTAAATTTTCGGCTTCCAATTATTGCACTTCTTATTTTTAGTCTTTGGGGACATATAGTAATTGAAGGAAAGAAAACAGATTTTACAGTGGATTTTATTAATTAAATTGTATTTACTCATAGAAAAATCACAGGAAATATGGCTGAAATAAGGTATCTGTGCACAGTTTCCCCATCTCTACTAGCAAGGATTCCTGCTGCTCATTGTAGAAACCTCTCTAGCTTGTAGTGCTGCTTCCTCTTAGCTTGCTCATATCTGCTGGCAGTGTGTTGCTCAGTAAATGCTTTCTTCCAGTAATCTTTGAACTTAAAGCTAATTCTAATTCCTTAGTTGCAGTCTTTCTTTCTCCATTGCTCCAATGCATGTTCTTACAGGGAAGCAGAGCAGATCTAAACTCTCACAGCTTATTTCCCTTTGTTCTGATTTCCCCCCCACCTTGAAAACAAGTTTGCTTATAATAATTGCCATCAGCTATTTCTGGCCTGTAAGAGGTAGTGCACATTACACCATGTAGCTGACAATTGTACATTGAAATATTCAACAAAAATGGGAAGTGCGGTTATTTAAAGCTTATAACATCTGTTTGATAGCCTGATATTTCTTAAATGGTCAAGATTTACATCTGTAAATAACACTTATGGATTTGAATAAAATTTGATATGAAAATATAGTATGACTTTTTTGACCTCAATATGAAGTTTAAGTCAATACACTGGATGGCTTATTTAAATGTAATTATTGTGAACCATGAGTTACTGCAGGGGGATTTCCTGAGCAGTCTGATCTGAGTAAAGGAAATCTATGTGATCAATGTACAATGGGGAAAAATTTCTAGTCTCTAGAATAAGTGTTTTAAACTAAGTAGCATCTGTTAAATTGGTTTGGGCAATAGTCATTCTTGCTTTCTTCAAAACAGGATATAACACACTTGCCAAACAAAATCCATTGGTCATGGGGTTGACCTTTACCAGCTAGAAGAGTCCATGTTTTGTTGATGGTGCGTGCAAGCACTCTGACAAGGAGAACCTCGTAGACCCCTAAAGCAATAGCTCAATCTCAACTCAGGATGATATCTAAGAATTAAGGCTTTCTGACTAGGAGGAATTTTCTATCAGACAAGGGTTGTGTAGGCAAAATGGGGTTTTGAAGGTCTCATTGCTTTTAATCAAATCTGTATTGTTCTTCAGCAGGCAGGTTGTCTTAACTAATTTAATTCTTTACCCTGTCAGTGAAATTAAACAAACCTACAAGAGTTTAAGATTCTGACTTTGACAACTTAACATGTGAGGCAGGGCATTCATTATGACTTGACTCAGTAACACTGGTGAAATTGTTCATGGCTTAACAATTACTCGGTAGAAGGACTACGAGTGCTGCAATTCATTAACCTCTTTGTATAACCTTGCATGAATAGCTTCTTCTCTTGCAACTCCTCTAGGCTGAATTTGGTACACGAGGGCTAGGAACATATTTAAAAGCTTGAAATCATGGTCAGCCTTTCCTCTTCTGTCTCTGGGTGCAATACAAAGAACCCTTTTGTGTTTAGGCTTGGGGGAGGAATTTTGCATTGCTCTAGTGTTCAGCAGGTGGTGCCTCATGCCTTTGTATCCACTGAGCCTTTTGGGGACTTTGTGGTTTAAAGCAGATGTACGTTATCATTACTCTTGATAGACACATTTCTTTTCAGAATGTGTTTTGAAAACATGGAAAGCTCTGCCTAGTAGAAGTTCTGCCTGATGTGCACATAAGCTGATTATAGTGTGTACCAATAAAAAGAAAAAACTGGTCAGTTTTGCAAAACATCTTTGCTCTATCTGCCATATCCACTATCAAAAAGCATGCAATGTCTCTTGGAGGGAAATTATTAATCCAATTTGAAAGCAGTCAGAAGGCATAAATCTTATGTGTCCCAGAGGCTGATGAGTAAGAGAATGCTTTGTACTAAAGGTGTGTTTAGATGTCTGCAAGCTGGCAGCTTTTTGTCACATCAAAAAGGAAAGATTAAACAAAATTTTTTGTGTGGAGATCTTTGGAGGAAAAGATGTTCCTAAACAGACAGTATCACTATCTCTGGCACAGACATTGCCCCAGTTTCCAATGAATTAGGCAGATTTTTTGGGAAGAGCTGGATCAGCCCCCCAGTTGTCCTCGTCAGTATGGAGTCTGTGCAGTTCAGGAATAGGATCTTTGCAATGAGCTGAATTAGCTGATTAACGAAAAAAATGCCATTCTCTTAATAGGAATTATTTTGAACTGTCTTCAGTTCATGCCACTTGAGGCAGTGTGCATCTAATGCCAGCTGATGTGAAGCCCAGAACTAAGGCTGTCCCTGGACTTGTTGGCCTCAGGCGATGTCACTGTCCCTCTCAGTAGTGTGGGGCAGTAGTTTTTCTTCCATTAAGTGTTCACCCTGATTCTGCCTGATCAGTAACTGTACATCAGGCTGACCAGCTTGTTTTGGACACTGGATAGCAGTGGATGTGGGGTGGTGGAGGAAATGCTCATGAAGATGCTTGGGAATTAGGGCTCAGTATTTGGCACTGGGAGATAAGTGTATGCACTTATAAGCAGATGTTTCAAGTTTGAGTCAGAAAATTAGCTTGATATTTCTAAATTTAGAAAAATTACATTGGGATGTGTAAAGAAATCTTTTGTAAGCAACTTTCTCTCTTCGCCCCCACCCCCCCCTTCCCCCATCAAAATTCTGTTCCTACTTATGCTGAGAAATGCTGCTGCAGTCAGGGTTCTGCTTCTGGACAAACTGACAATTGAATTTGCAAATTACAGTACCGATTCCTGGACAAAGGGGAGATGGTAGGAGTTTAGCTAATCTTAACATGGTGTATATTGAAAATAATAGTTAAAAAACCCACTCTGGGCTCCAGAACTGCAAGAGATCTTTCTTAGCTGCATACACCATATTTACATACCTCTGCAGCATCTCTCCTGGGTGCCAATCGTGCTGCCTCCTTTCTCAGGCAATAGCAGCCCTCCAAGTGATAAAAGGCAAATGTTACATAATGATTTCTTCTGAATATTTATAATTTGCCTACTAGTTAAATTTGCAAATCATTGCTATTCTCCTGAGTTCCTTCAGCAACAGATATGGGGAAGTTGTTTGCCATGTCTGTTGTTGAAATGTTTTTATTCCTTAAGTTGGTTTTAGAGCTAGTTTGCAGCTGCCTGTTGTTTCCTTTGCTTTACAGTTTTACTGATGAGGTTATATTTACTTGAACCTAATGATCTCACCTGACATTGATCCTACTGTAGATGGGAAAACAGAAGGAATCTTCAGGAAATGGTTTATTTTGAGGCTGTGTTTTTACTAGTTGTGGTTGATATTTGAAACTGTGACAGAACTGAGTGTGGCTTGTGCCCTGGGCTCTTGGACTGCTTTGGTGGCTTTGATAATTTAACATTTCTCTTGCTATACAGCTTTCTCCAGTACTCCTCAAAGCTCAGTTACTCTGACTCTTGATTACTTCTTTTCTCTCTTCATGATCTTTTCATAAGACTGTGGTTTATGGTTATTGTTATAAAAATACTTAGTAAAGATGTTAATTTTGTTTTCATTATTTGTCTGCACAGATGCAGTATCTTACCAGCTTTCCCTACAAGTTCATTAAAAAAAAAAATTGAACCAACCAGGGTCCTGAATTTCTGTGACAAAACCAGCACCTTTCTCAGGATCCTGTCAAAGCTGCTATGATGTTGATTTTCAACTCTTATTTGCCCTTTTATTGTAACTTGGCATTTGTGCATGCTCTTGTGTTTTCTCAGTGTGGTTGTGCAAACCTGCCCTCCTGTTTGAGCTGCGTTTGTTTTGTATTATTAACTTCATCTGTCCTGTCCTCCCAAATGCAATTCCAAAAAAATCATTGGTCTGCCAGGCTTTCCTCCTGAAAGGAGCTTCTGATGCTGATAGAGAGGGCTGATCTGCAAACTGCTGGCACCATTTTCTGATGATTTGTGTTACTGCTGCAGTCACTGCAATAGCTGAAGACTTGTTCCCTACATGTTACTGGGAACTCAAATACCTTGTGTTCAAACTTGTATGTGCAATGTTGCTGTTAAAAAGGAGGAGGAAAATGTTGTCATTTCCCTCAACTTCATTGGGAAGATCCCTGTTGACTTAGTTGCAATCTTGAATTGGTACCAAAAGGATCATTCATAGACAGCTATTTCTGGTTAGCTTTATTGATATTTTTATTGTTGTTTGTTTTTAAATGTTCTACATGAATCTGGGAAATGTTGAAACTTTTTTTCCTGATTTATTTCAAATCAACTTATTGATCTAATTCTGAATCCTTAGAGAGATTTTTCACTGCTTTTTAAGCACTGCTGTTTGGTAGCATTCATTTGCCCTCTCACTGGGGCCTGAATCTCTGCATCTCTGTTTGCAGAGGCTCACAAATGATGTGTGCAACGTAAGCATGCATCACACAGAATCATCATATGCATCACTAGAATCACACGGGCTTTTTTGGCAGTATGCTTTTGGGTAGTGAGTCCTTCTACCTGTTCTGAACGATCAGCTTCTTCATGGCTTATACCATGTGAAAAGTGCATCTTGTGTCCCTCAGCTTCAGTGAGAGCTAACCTGGTGTAACACATGCTATAATGGTGAAAATGAAGCTTCCATCACCTGAGAAACTAGCCCTTAAAGGTGCCTTATCATATTTTTTTGGGAATGTTCCAGTTTGTGATTCTTTGCACAATTCAACTGAGAACTTGTACTGAAAAATTAGAAAACAATGTCCTGTTTAACATTGGTTTCAGTGAATTGATATTTTGATTGAATGATGATACATTGCAGAGATTAGTAATGACGCAGGAGCATTGTGGGGAAATAATGAGCTGTCTAAATGGTCAGGAAGAAATTTACCTTCATTTTGTCACTTCAGATGTACAGGAGAGAAAAGTGAAATAATTTACAACAGGGATATGTACCTCTTAACACTGTAATATATTAGTCTTGTGATGATGTGACACTAATCACCAAAAGATTCTAGGGCTGTGTCATAAATTAAATTGTGCTGCATCTGATTGGGCTTTTTCTGCTTTATTCACATCAAAAGACAATTACATTCTGTGCAAACTTAATCCTACCAGTTTAATGATGCATGTAAAATATGCCTTCTAATTTGTCCTTTATTAATACTGTTTCTATGAGTTTTCTGCAAATGGGAGGCCACTAATTATTTTAGTTCTTAGATATTGGCATTGCTCCTTGGGATAAAACTTTTTGTTTAGATTATCTAAATGTATGTGCAAGAGATGCATATTTTGATCTTTTTAAGGGCTGCATCACATGCTGTAATAATCAAAGGAATTATATTAACAGACTCAACTGCTTAAAAGAACTGGTCAAGCCAGGGTTCAGCAAAGGTTCTTATACTATAACTGTGATAAACACTGAAGTTAACCTGCATTTGCATAACATGTATTTTTTTGCCATTTTTTCCTCTTTCTTTCTTTATGAAAGAACATTGGCACCAAAAAAAAAAAATCCTAACTGTTTGGGCTAATGAAACTTCCTGGCATAGCAAAATGAAAAGGAATGATTGACTTCTGAAAAAGGTCTTGTATGCAAGCAATGAATGACCTTGAAGAAGAGAGTGGTGAGAATAGGGTCAAATTCAGCAGCACAAAATACAAAGCCATATGTATTGGAGGAATGGGGAAATCTTTGCTGCTCTAAGTTGGGAGCTCTAACAGAAACTCACTAGAAACCAATGTGATGGTGATAAATGCAACTGGAGGATGAACTGAGACAGGCCTTTCCATGAGGGTTTGGAATGTACCAGTCAGAGGACTCGTGAGGCCTCCTCAAGACCATATGCAGTACATGGCTCTGAGCATCCAGTGTTTCACATCTATTCAAGTAAGGTTTGCAGGCTGCAAGAGTGCTCTTGGAGTAGGCTGTTTTGTGCCTGACTCTGCATGTTTGCTGATGCTTACAGGACATAAACGAATGTGAGCTTTGAAATTGAAGGATAATGTTGACACAATGAAGTTACAAACTGGCTGGGAATGCAAGTAGGTGGGTTTTGGGATGAGATTTGGAAAAATGGCTATTGAAATGTCCTCAAATAGGAGTATGATGAGTGAGAACTGGATGTTACAAAGGACCTGTATGATGCTGGCTGTAATAACAGGAACAAAGTGAGGTGGTGCATATAACTAGTGCTTAATTGGGTCTGTTAATGCACGTTTGTGTGAAGAGGTATGTGTGTTGTTTCCAAAAGTCTGTAATGAGAAACTGAGTAAAAAAAGGTTAAAGCAAAAATAGCATAGTTGACATGTTAGATATGGTCTGGGTTGATGATTATTTCAGGGATAGAATGTATATGAGAGGTCTCCTGCTGATAACCACATAGCTTATTTTACAAGTTGGAAAGTCTTTGGGTGGTGGTTTGTTTGGTGGTTTGAGGGTTCATTTGTTGTTGTGGGTATTTTTGTGGTGTTTTTTTTTTTTTTATGAAAAGCAAACCCTACTTAAATTCTAAGTAAAACCCTACTTAAATTCTTAGAAAACCAATTGTTTCTGAAACTTTTTTAAAAGGGCAAAAGTACCTTTTTCTTTTTTTCTTATAAATTTCTGTTATTCAAGGAAATCTAAATTTTTTTTTTATTTTCTGATAAGGTATTTTTTTACTAAGTGTATTAAAACCCTATCTAGTTTTCATTAGTTACTGATTTTTTGAATAACTATAATTCAGACACTGCTTTGAGTTTGCAAGTAGAATACAGTTGACCAAAGTTTACTATTGTTTAAAGGATATACATATGTTAAACTGTAATGAAATTGAATTAATTAATATTAAGTTCAGAAATGTTTATTCTGGTCTAGTCAGAAGCCACATGAGGTCTACTTTCTGCAGACATGGTAGCAGTTATTAGTCATATGTCAGCTGTAATAGTCGAAGAGGAAAGAGAAATGATTTGAATACATGCTGAAAATGAAGATAGCACTGCTTTACTCATTAAGCTGTCTGCAGGACTGATGCATAGAAACAGTTACTCTTTTTTGTCTTGGAGAGGCTGTATTGCAAACATTCACAGCAACTTTATTTTTGGAATAAGATTTGAAGCATCCAGTATGATCTAGGTGTTGTCCACCTACAATAACTGAGACAGATGCTATTATGTGTGACATTATATCTTGAGAAACACACCTGATTTGTATGTACTTCTCATTTCTAAATAGTTTTGTATCCAGCGCATTTGCACTGAGTTTACTTCATAACATACAGATTAATATCACAGGCAGGATTGTGTCCAAGCCTCTGGAAAAAAAAAAATTAGTGGTTCGGGGCTATTTTTGAGACAACAGAAATGAGCTGAGAATTTCAGACTTAGTTTTAGTCTAGCTACTCTCAAAAGCTGCATGTGCCTAGACTACGAGCATTGTTTTGACTATGAATTTATATGAACAGAGTAGCAACCAGAACAGTATTTGGCTGCAAGACCAGCAAAGAGGAATTGTGTGGGTAGAACTGGGCAGAGCTTGTGGCTTTTAGTAGCCCTAAAGCTTCTTTTCTTCACTTACTTGTCTTTGGTATGCTCCCCAGAATCAAAACTAAGAGAATGCTGAATTAGTTCATGTTTATTCCATCTGTGGGTTGCTAAGAATGGTGACAGCTGGGATGCCCCAAAAAAGTGCTTTAAAAAAAAAAAAAGGCAAACAGTGACTTTGTGATGTACCATAAGGCCACAAGTGGACACAAGCTAAAATTGGGAAATACTGCTATTAACATCAGGCTTTTGGAATAGATGAAGACTGAAAATGTCTTCAGATTTATTTGCTGCTTGCTGTGTGATAAACATTTATGGCTTAGAGCAATACAGGTCTGATTTAGGTGCACAGTAAGAAAAGACCTGGGAATGTCTTTGCCAAAGGCCTCTTGGCCTCGTTTGTGCTCTAGTCGCTACCAGGGAAGGAAGAGGAGGGAAATGAAAAATTGAGGTTCAAAAATATAGCAGATTGTAATATTGTGGCATCAAGCGGAGTCCTTAGCTGCCCAGTGTTGAAGTAATAAGGGCAGCTGAAAACTGGCCAGGAAACTAAGATCAGAAGCAACTGGATGTCTTGGGTCCTTCTGTTTCTAAGTGTCTGTCTAATGAGTTAATAGATGGACTTGAGTTGCAACATCTTCTGTAAGCAGCCTCTGAACTAAGTCTTTTCTCTAACTATATCTGGCTGGGTTTCTTAATTTAAGCACCAGAGATGTTCAGATACCTTGGTGTACGTTCCCAGATGAGCCAAACTGACAGTTTCTCTGACACCAGTACAGTTGAGTTGGGTTTCAAGTTCAGTTCAGTAGATGCTAAAATCAGGTCAAATTCTACTTTGATGAAATCAATGGCAGAAGTAATTTGGCTTGTTCTTGATTGCACTTGGGCAACTGTATGCTCCTCTGGCATCGTAAAGGAGGAATGAATTACAATGTGACTCATTTTAAAGCCCCTCTATGCTGCCAGTGAGTTTTAGAGTAAATTTCAGGCTAATTGGCTTTAGTATAACTGAGCATCGGGGCCATCAACTTGTTTGGACCAAATCACTAATGAGGGATATGTGCAAATGAGTTGACCAACTGATTTTAGTTGCTGTGTGGCTAAAGTGGATCCTCCTCAAGGATACCCAAAGTTCACAGCTATTGGTTTGTAGAGCACCGTGTGGGTGAGGGACAGGCAGGGATAAGCCTCTCTGAAGAATGTAAGCCAACAGGCAAATGACAGAATTATGCTGAAAATAATATTGTTTTCACTCTGCCTGTACTTTGATATAGTGCCTGGGGTGAAAATTGGAAAGAAATATCATCTCTTGGGAAAGACTGGGAGTGAGGGGAAGGGAAAACAAACAAAACAAACACTCCCAAAAACACACAACAACCAAAACTTCCTCTGTTTTCCAGTTGGTGTGTTAATGGTTTACTAAAGTGATGCTGATGGCACTTTGAACTAATGGGAACTGAAGTTCTCTGCAGGCTTGCAAAAATGACTTGTCCTTGTCTGGCTAAAATAATAACAACAAAGTCCCTTGGAAGTTTCTGGCTAGGGGGGATTTATTCAAGATTTTGCATTTCTTTTTGTAGCTTGGACCTCTTGTGGTCACTGCCTTTTGTGGTGTGTGAGGTGCTTCAGAAGTAAGGCACTAAACCAAACCAACCATTTTATAGCTGTATTGCAGAGTTAAATGGGAGACAATTGCTGAGACATAACAGCACATATTTTGTAAAAATGGCCAGAAATTTATTTCCTTTCAGTGGCTACAATTAAGGGTCTTTTTCAGGAAAAAAGTGGAAGAAAGGCTGTTCAATTACACAGAGGACTGTAGAAATGTCCCTGAATGAATCATTTATTCCTTTTAAGTATAATAGTTTTCAAATTTTTACCTATTTGGGATGTTTTCCCACCTTAAACTGACATATCAAAGACTAAATGGGAAGGGTTGGTTATAAGTTTTGTGCTCCCTGTCAATCTGTTCCCAAGCAATATTTGAATATGGAAGTGAACCCCCCATGTGCACATACTCCTATATGTGACTGTACATAGAGGTGAGTATTCTAGTAACTTATTTAATATGTGCAATATGTTCTTATGTTTTGTGATGCATGTTTCTGTCATGTAATTATGCTATTTGTCTTGCAGTTACAGTATATACACGATTCTGTGCTTCACACTTAAGATTTAGAGCTAGTATAACAGGGCTCACTTAAACAGCAAGAAAGGAGTAGAAGAACAAGCAACATGAAGGGAAAATTTAAATTCTTCTATTCCTTATATGTTGTCCTATTTTTTTTTAATTTTTCCTCTCTGTTCCTACTTATAGCTCAACAGGCAGCAACAATACCAGAAATGGGGGTGTGAAGGAAAAGGATACTTTGACATTTCAGTACTTCTGTAGGTTTTCCCAAGTCAAATGAGTTTTCACTAAATGTAATGTCTATTTATTTCTCCTTCTTCATGTTTGTCTTGATAGTTTTTTTTTCTAAGGGTAGAATTATGCCTCAAGTTGGTATCATCTTGGTAATTGCAATACAAGATATAGTTAATGAATGGGGCTGGTTTAAAATGGATGCTGTGTATAAAGATCACTTGAAATTTTGTCCTTGGTTTGCAGGGTTTTTAAGCTGCTTTGACTATGACTTATATTTTTTAAATGTTAGTGCTTATCCAAATTAGTGTTTATTTTTAATACAACTCTAAGAAACAGCTTACATCAAAATACTAATTGTCAAACAGATTCTGCAAATTTTGAGTTTTGGATGATTTAAGGATGCAACGTAGTGGAAATAAATTGTTTGAAGCTAAAACTTGCTGTTGCTTTTTCAACAGATTCCATCCAGGCTGTTTCCCCTTGTTTTTGGAACTTTTGCTTCAGATCGGAGAAACAAAGGGAAAAGATTAAATTCTACATCTTTATTACTGGAAATTTCAGACTGTTTTCTGAACTTGCTAAGTTTCAGGCAGCTCGGTAGCAATATCTGAGGCATTATTGGCAAATTACCTCACCATCAGTTATGGTTTTGTAGCAAAAATGGAAATATGTGGAAGTTTGAAAGGCTCAACTCCATTAAAAAGTAATGCTAAAGAGCATATAGAATCTCATCCTAATAGAAAAACTTTTTTTTCTTTTTTTTGGCAGGGGGGTGTGTGTGTTCTCATGCCTTTTGGCCTTTAGGGATACGTCAGTAATATTTAGAAACATGAGATTCCCCAATTAGAGCTTGATTTCCACAAACTGATAGTGTCTGACAGACTAGAGATTAACCAACTGGGAAAAGCATTTGCTTTCCAAGCTGCAAGCTAACCTGGGAGGTACAACTGCTGTCCTAAAGGAAGCAATAAATTAATTCTACCCAGAGCCACAAGCAGCCATATCTGATAATTGTGTACATCTGGAAACAAGATTTATATCCAAGTCTGTTTTGCTATTTTTAGAAAGGAAGAAATAGTGCCTACTATAGCTGTTGATTTTTAAGTGAGAAATACATAAAAATAATCATATCATCATCAATTGGTTACAGAAAGGAGCTAGGTTGCTTTATTCCTACAAAATATCTAGTCATCTGTTTTATTGACTCTTTCTGTCACTGTCTGTACTTAAAGTTATAAAACCTTGCCCTTGGAGGTACAATGAACACTGAGGCCCTTATCTAACTTTTATTTCTGTTTATTGTTATATAGCTCATGTCTGTTTAGCAAAACCACCTTAATAGGTGTGTGGGGACTTTCACTCATCTGATTATGTTTAAGTCCTCTGTACTGGCACTTTTTTCTTTTAAACTGAATCTTAGTTAAGCTAAACTGGACTTCTGAGAACAAAGTTTTAAACAGTGTTTATTTTGTCATTCAATTAATGTCCCCACATGCTAAATTTTAGCCTGTACTTGTGTAAGGCTTTCTGGGGGGAGTACTGTTTTATTTCATGAATTGAAGATAAATGAAGATTCGTATTCTATAGAAGTACTTTTGTGAAAGAAAGAACAATATTTGAGAAGTTTCTTATTTAAAAAAAAAAGTTTTGTGTTCCCTCACGCTTTTTCTTCATGTATTGTCTACTGCTTGCCCAATGACCTGCTTAAGACTTGTAGAGCTGTTTGGAATATGAGCTATGTGAAAGTTGTTGAGAGATTAAAAGGAAGAGCTCCCATATCCTGTGGTTGTGTAGTATATTGTTTTGTCACTGGGGCTGTGTTTGGGTACCCTTTGGTATACTTTTGAAAATACAGTCAATTCAGCAGGCTCAGTCCAGGGTTTAATGATGGACATCTTACCTGGACTGTCAGGTTATTTCTACTGGTGTCAGAAAGACAAAACATTAAACTGGGGGTGGGGGGGGGGTTGGGAGGGGAGACTCTTAACTTCTTGTGCTCTGCTTACCACTGAAAGTTTCAGGTTTTGCCCAGTTGCCTGTCAGCTCAAAGGGGCGCCTCTAACTGGTATGGAAACACATAGTTTTTGCCCAGATGCCCTGGCATTTTGCAGCATTACTTGGCATAAAACTACTTCTTCCATTCTCACTGTAATTCTGGGGAATTTGACTTCTGATAAATTTGGTTAGTATTGATTTAACTTCATTTCTGTTAAAAGAAAACCTGAGAGAGGTGTCTTTATAGCTGTGCTATAATAATGAAATATCCCCTATATCTGATTAATACATCTGGAAAATATACTTTTCACAATAATCAAGAAAGGGAACAAGTCAGACTGAAATGAGAGGAATTTTTCAGGATATTTGTTGAATCAAACTTGGACTGATCCAAAAGAACTACAGAGTGAAACATTCTCTCTTTTTTTACTTCTTTTCTGCTCTAAGAATTGTATTGTAAAATGCCAGGCAGTCTACGTGAAATCCTAGTTCAACCTTTTGACACATCTTCAAGCAAGTTGATTTGCTCTTATGTACCAAATCACATTGAATATTAAAAAAAAAAAATCATGCTGACAGCAACCATTCAAAAATCAGAGTTTAACTAATACTGTTTGAATTAGGCTACTATGCAAAATGATTCATTTTTTCTCAAACTCAGTTTTTCTGACATTTAGCACCTGAATACTGAAACATGACATAAGCCAACTTTTAAGAAAGGACTATATGGAGACTTTTATGGTAGTATTTTTATCTGTGGTCATTATATGCTGTTAGAAAGCAGATATATGTGTGGGGCATCCAGTGCCCCTGATGTGAATTCTAATATTTTGTTTTGTTACTAACTTTCTCTGTGTTATCAAATTTGAATCTTGCAACATTATCTCAGTCTCTTGTAGGATTTTGGAAGGTTAATTTATTTAAATTTACTTATGACTTGAACCTACTGGTTGCATTGCATTTAAATGTTGAAAATGGTCACTGAGTCCTGTTCTGGGACCATCAGCTGTTTATTTTCTTAGTTTGCTCTGTGAGCAGTGCTGAATTGTGACTCTCTACATTATGTGCTGTTGCTGCTGGAAACTGGTGTTCCCACTGAAGGGCTTCTCTGGTAACATCTGCTGGCTCTTACAGGTGGCATGGGACCACCCACAGGGCACTGTCCAGGGCTGGGAGCCCTTCTTATATGTCAGCCAGGGTAGCCAAAAATTTGTTAGACTGTTTCTTTCAAGAGGGAAGAATAACATGATTTGTCTTAAACAATGAGGCTGTTTCTAGTGGGTTTGGTGGAGCACTTTTTCTGGTGTTATTCAGGAAGATGGACTTAGAGAAAGACTAGGGAAAGCTACCACTGCAATATTGGAAGGTGCTGTGAGGACTTTGGCTATGCTCGTCTGTTTTGCAGGGAAGCCTGCTGGAAAAATATATCTGGATTTGAATGAAAGTTGTGGATATCCCAGCCTGAGGGATGGGAAATGGAAATGAAGTGGATGTGCCACTTGCTGGCACAGCAGTATCCCAAACATTACTGGGAGATGTTCAGTAGGAAGGAGTGACTTATATGTCTAGGCTCTTGTTCTTTCATGCATGTGTCCAAGGTCACAGTACAAATAATCATCTCTTCATAGCATTTATCCTCCAAAGCAGGCTGAGAAATTCCCTTTCCTGGGGAAATGATGAGCTGCACTATTGTGTTTTCTCAGAGCTGTCCTCCTTGAGGAAGCAGGAGCAAAAGTGTCACGGGACATGGGAGAGGGGATCTTGAGTGACACCCAGGAGACCACTGACACATGGGATGAGCATGTTGCATGTCCCTTGTGAATCTGTGTGAAGTAATGGAGGAGGAATGCCAGAGCACACAATTGTCAGAGTATAAACAAGATGTTTTTTCTTTTATCTTTCTATCTTTAAATCTGGTTTGTGCTGTACATCATGACAGTTACCATTCCCTTTGTGTTTTGAAGTAGATCAACAGACTTGTTGTTGGGTCAAGACAAAGGGCTTGACAGCCCAGAAAACGGATTGTATTTCTTGTCCTATTCAAGCTTCCTCTATCATGGAGATTATTAGCTGGAGAAGACCACTTTTTTTTGTGTGTGTGTGTCTTTGTCATCAAGCTGCATTGGTATCAAAATATCTAGCACAGATAAAATATTTATCTCTACATAGTTCAGCAGCATCTTAGCTAGATTCAGCTTGACTTCATAGTAATGTTTTGGTGTATTGCTGGCACGCTGCTACCATCTCTTCTAACAACTGTCCCTCTGCTTGACAAATAAACAGCAGCAGATGATCCTCAAAAAGCAGGACTATGTGTTCATTTGGGAGCAGCTATAGTAATAACAGCAATAATACTAATAAGCTTTTACTTTAACATCACAGGAGCCAGATGTGTTTTTACTGAAGAATTCTTCTTAATTTCTATAGTGGGAAACATTTTCCATATCTCATTTTATGGAAAGTAGGAATGGGAAGAGATTGCATCAGAAATCATCCATTTTGTCATGATACTGACTTTTATTTTCCATTGGGTCCTTTTAAGATTTGTATTTTACAGTCTGTGTCAAAGACCAATTCTGGTCAAGACTTACTGTGCACAGATGAGCTATAAAGAGTTATGGAAAAGGTCATTTGAGTCTTCTGTAAACATACATCACAGTGCACTTCTGGAAAGCTTGTACCCTGTGTGTTTCTCTGTCTGTAGCTTCATTACTGTACCTTCTGCTCTCCTCTCAAGCAGCAACTTAAATCTCCGCTTTGAGGTGCGCTGTAGTATGGGAACGTGGTTACCACACCAGTCTCCTTCACAAACCATAACTGCATTGAGGACGTCACAGGGAGTATGAAGTCTGAGCATTTAGCCACTGTGCAGCAGAACTGTCCAGTTCTTCTCACACCAGCACAGGTTTTATGCTCAGTTGCTCTGAGCACACCTTGCTGGCTCTGATTCATACTGATGACAAAATTTCTGTTGCGTTTCATGTGACTTACTTCTAGGAAGCACAAACAGGAAACCATCACCTACTTTGAGTAATTTCACTTAATTTCACAATCCCCTCTAACTGTAGATATTTTTTTTCCAACCCTTTATGCCTAGTGTGGTGGAAGAAAGCAAAACTAAGCTTTGCTTTAACTATGAAATAATAACCAGCATTTTAAAACCACTAAAGCTAGTGAAAGTTAAGGGAATTTCTGTCTATTGGGATGTTCTTGTACTTTGTCTATTTCTTTGTTCAGGACTGGAGAAACATCAGGTGTTTAATTTGCAGGTTTATGAGAGCTCTTGCTGAAACACCTTCAGCTGGTTCTGATTTTGCCTGTGCAAGGATGTATTGGTTTGACTGGGGATGCTTCTGCCTCTGTTAGCATAAAAGTTGATGATGCACTCCAGTGTCTTGGTTAGAACCATAAAGTGATCCAAGTTTTGTTGTTGTAAGAAAGCCCAGTCCTTGGAGAGAAGGGACATGTTTGCATCCCAGAACTGCAGTCCTTCTGAGATGGAGGCAAAACCTGACTCCTTGATATGTGTATTCCCCTGGAATAACCTGGTTGTGATTAAAAACCTGCACTTGAAAGAGTGATGCTTGGTCCCTTAGTCTGATTCCTTGGGTACTATTTCTAATTTGAGAGTGTTTCTCAGGATAAGCCTGCAATGAGATTTAAATTTAGTCTCAGTGTCTGTGTTTAAAGTGTAAGCTTTTTAAGTTCCCCCCTCCTCAGCCACTGTAACTGAAGTGAAGAGTACTTCCTATTCATTTCAACAGCAAGGCTGAGAATACTTCTGAGTAAATGACAATTTTGGGGAAACTAAGTTTTCACTGGGGGATGGGGGTGGAGCTTTTCACCCAGATTCTTCTTCCAGCACCCCAAGATGGGAAAACAAATGCACTACATTAATAATTAGGATTAATGATGTGTATTGCTGTTATGCATGGTCACTGATCTTCCCTATGTTCTGAACACTTTCATAGGATATATACATGAAAAATTGTCCATTTCTTTTCCTAGAAAGATTGCTGTATCTAGCTGGGGTATCTTTGAAATTTAGGCTTCTATGGAAAACTATTTATGTGAAATATAAATCACTATTCCATTTACAACTATTTTTGCCGTAACTCTATAAGTATATAGAAAAATCCTGCTTTAAAAAAACAGAGCTGTAGGTTTCTATAATTCAGTGCTGCATTTTACGCATGTGATTTTTGTTTTTAATTTTTTTTTCATTTTTTTTTTAATCCTGGTACATCACATTTATTTCCTTTTACTCATCCTTTGTATTTTATGGACCATGAAAACTCCGAGGACCACAGTAACTGTTTGGTAGCTGTCAAGCAATACTCTGTGGTATTTCATATATGGTGAGGGGCATCAAGTATCATGCTTGGAAGATCAGCTTGATAAAGGGGACACACAGTAGAAAGGTTGCACAGATGTTCTGGGACCTCAGTTCTTGAATTTTGTAGACCAGGAGTTTGATTATATTCTAAAATCACTGAAGCAAAGAGTAAATATAAAGCTCTGTGACCAAAAATCCCTGCAGCAAATATATGCTGTGTGTTAAATCTTACAATTAAACCATAGTGGTGCAAAATCCGCTTCCAAGGCGTGATCTGTAGAATTTGATGCTTGCTTCTGAAGGGACCATCTGCAATGCCTCAATGCCTCAGCCGGGAAGGTAGGATTGCTGTTCAGTGTCTCTGCTGTGGCAAGAGCATAAGAGCCTCCCTTTCTCCTTCTACAGCTTCAGCCAAGCTTTGTCAGCTCTGTGTAACCTCTGTTGTTGTCTTTTGATGTGAAGCGTTGCACACACAGAATTTCTATGACTTCAGTGTATCTGTTTTCTGTATATTTGAAATGGTTGCTCATTTAACCATGACTAATATATAGCTTGAACAGAGATCTCTGGAGAGACTGTTCTGAGTTTTAAGTGCACAACAAACCCTCATCTAATCAATTTACACACATAGACATCATCAACGTTTATAGTTGCATTTCCCCACACAGAATCACTGCTTGTCTGGCAGAAAGATGTATTTTGGTTCAATTTTGGATTAAATAAATTGTAAAAAGGAATGCTTTGCTCAATCTTATCCAAACAAGATGTATGTATCAAATACATGCTGCACCAGAAAAGAGTAAAAATTAATTTTCATTTGGCTTTTAATGCCAACACTGGCATTTGACTGGTGCTGAAGTATGGGGAGGAAAAAAGGTTCCTGTGAAATATTAAGCAATGTCAGATATATGACACTTGAAATTAAATCTGCCAGTTTAAGACAGTGTTGAGATTAAGTGCTATTAATGCTATCTGCTGTATCTGTCCAGTTTGCTCATCTGGTTGGCATTCCTGTTTTACTGAACAAAACTGCAGCAAATGAAATTCACACTGAAGTCTGCAAGGCTTAAAAGTATCTCTTTAGTGTGTGGGGGGACGACAACTTAGTACTGTTAATGTTTAATCAATTTATTGGCTTTTCTCCCTCAGTCATCCTCAAATATAGTGTAGCCAGGCAGAGATGTTTCTGATTGTATTGTTATGTTGTTGGATAATGGTTAATATGCTTGTTAAGTGGTTTGAAAGGAAAATTAACTTTTTAAATAATTAGGCAAATAAACTCTTGCATACTTGAATGTGTTACTGTATCTAGTGTGGTATAATGTCTATTGCAGTTGTCCTCATTTTTGTGGAGGTGGAAAGATCTCTTAAATTGATGTGTTTTGTAGCCTTCCCTTATACTTAAAGGGCAAACAGGTGGAACACTGGAACAGGTTGCCCCAGGATGTGTTGGAGGCCACATGCCTGGAGCCATTCAAGGTCAGGCTTGATGGGGCTCTGAGCAACAAGATCTAGTTGAAGATCTATTTACTGCAGGGAGATGGGACTATATGGACTTTAAAGCTCCCTTCCAATCCAAACCATTTTATGATTCTCACGTGCTCCTGTGCTTGCAAGCTGTTTGGATATATTTTGTTTGGGAGGTGTTGAAGCTACTTGAACGTACAGCATTACCTTTGCCCACCGCAGCCATCTAACTGGTCAAAAGCTTCCTAGAAAGTAGGAACTATTGGTTTCTGCAGTAGTAGAAGTACCCTGAAATCCAAACTTCTTATGTCCTGGGGAGTCTTTCCATTCTCAAGAAGAACTTCTGTGATTTTTATTGTAAACAACAATTAAAAAAAAAAGTTAAGTAGTTTACAATGACTTGCATAACTTCAACCCCAGATAGACATGTCAATGATGTTGATGCTTCATGATGCTGAGAAACAATAAGACTTCAAAGAACATATTTATGTGCTATCATTACAAGTGTGATACTTATTTGTGACAGATGCAGAGAAATACTGTTAGAAAAATAAAGAATCCTAAATGGTTCTTTGTAATATTATGTACTATTCCTCAGACCAATTAATAGTAGTCAACATGATTGTTATGCTCACCTTCATCCTTTTTTTTTTTTCCTAGTTCTCACTGACAACTTCTTCGGGTCTTAGATCCAAAGCAACAAGTAGGGTGTGAAAGGCACAGGAGCTCTTCGGTATTATGTAGGCTTTTTCTACGTGCACGTTTCATCTCTGCATTCTGCCCTTGCTGGGTGATCACAGAATACTAGTACAACGTGTGACTTCAGTCACTGCTCTTTCTATCTTAACAGCAAATGTTCCTCATTTTAAATGTGTCATTCCTGAACAGCCACCATTTGTTGGGGGGTGATTTAGCCTTGGGTTGACTGTGTGACCAAGTTGCTCTCTGAAGGTAGCACCAACTTCTTATTTGATGTGTGAAGAATTGGCTGGCTTACACCTTGGTGATCCAACCACAGTGAATTGATGACCTGTTTTAGGAGAAAATTGTTAATAGTTTTTGGATCTGCTATGATACATGTTTCTAGCATTATGTTAGAGACACCCTGGGGATCATAGAGGCGGGCTATGGAAATACCTTTCAGAGTTTTCAGAAAAGTGTCAGCAGTGAAAGGGAAGGTCCTTCTGGGAGCTTAGCGATAGCTGTATCAGTTTGGACTCTAATAACTAAGTCTTTCTTGGTTCATTATACACCTGAAGGCTGTGTGACTATCCAGAGAGACTTGGACAGACTGGAGAGCTGGGCAGAGCAGAACCTAATGAGGTTTAACAGGGATAAGTGCAGTGCTGCATCTGGGAAAGAATAATAAAGTACACCAGTACAGAACTGGGAGGTGATCTGCTGGAGAGCAGCCCTGTGGAGAAGGACTTGGGAGTCCTGGTAAACAACAAGTTCTCCATGGAAGAGCAGTGTGCTCTTGTGGCCAGGAAGGCCAATGCTATCCTGGGATGCATTAAGAGCGTGTCCAGCAGATTGAGGGAGGTTCTGCTCCCCCTCTGCACTGGTGAGACCTCATCTGGAGTATTGCATCCATTTCTGTGCTCCCCAGTTCAAGAGAGACAGGGATCTGCTCGAGAGAGTCCAACGGAGGCTACAAGGATGGTTAAGGGACTGGAA
>JANIJG010010274.1:8365-19232 GCA_024611175.1 Megaceryle torquata
CTGCGCTGCTGGGCCCCCTGCTCTGGGTGACCCTGCTGGATGGAGCAGGGGGGTGGCACCAGAGCATCTCCAGAGGGACCTTCCAGCCCCCACCACGCTGGGGTTCTGTGCTGCCCCAGCATGGCAGACATCCTGCTGCTCTGGGCAGAGGGATGAAGTGGCTAGTGTGTGCTGAGTCCGCAAGTCTGGGGCCACAGCCACTCCCCTGCAAACCCTGCCGTGCCTGTGACTCGCCCAGCTGCGGATCTGCCTCCCTGGCACCATTTCACACCAAATACAAACACTGGCCACAGCCCGCAGCCCCCCCGGGGTGGTGTGACCGCTGTAAAACACCCTGGATGTAGCACCTAAGGGGTAATGACTTCAGCCCATTTAATATTTGAGAGAAGCAGCAGGAAAACACAGGGTCAGCACCAGCTTCGCCTCACTCCCGCGCCCATGGGTGCTGACTGGGGTAGCACATGGGTTTCTATTTCTGATTTCACTTTGGGAAGCATTGGAAGCAGTGGGGAAGCCCAGAGGGGCTGGACTCTGGACCCCTTGTCCCCATCCCAGCTGACAGCAGCCGTGCCCAGGAGCAGAGGGAGCTGTACCAGGGGTTCACTGCGGGGATGGGGCAGCTCAGCACTGCTGCCAGCCCCCTCCTCATGCAAGATGTGCAGGTTGGCAGCTGCCTTCCCGAGCCCCCTGAGCTGAGCAGGGGACCTTTCTAAGCCCGTCCTTTATTTGTTCCACTTATTTTGTCATTAAAATGTTTGCCCTGTTAATGGGACAAATAAAAAAATCCCATTTCTTCCTCTTTATTACCCTGGGAGGGGAGAGGGAGAGAGAGAAGGCTCCTCCTGGCTTGAATGGGTAATTTATTTGTCAGGCACTAAATTCTCCAGTCCATTCTCTGCTGACCTGCTGCCTGATGTATGACATATTAAAGCCCATCTATAACAAAGGGAAGAGCTGTGTAACGGCACGATTAAAGAAATCTGCCGTCCTGGCTGCATTTCCCTGGCTGTTTGTAATAAAGATGTCAGAGAGCTGAACAGATCGTGCCATAACTCAGCGTGCAGGGAGACAGCCCGCCCGGACTAGGGGCTGTGGCTGTGAAACCTCCACCAAAGAGAAGAATCCCTGAGCTGACCCCCCCCTCCCGCCAACCCCTGACAAGCTGGCAGCAGCAGCAGCCAGGACTTGGGCTGTTCCCAGCACTTGCTGCCCTTGCTCCCCTGGCTCTGAACCCCGGACCATGTCCAGGACACAGCAGCTCCCATGCTGAGCAGGGATGTGCAGGGACCCCTCCAGACCCCGCAGGGCTGGATGTCCTCCCTGCACAGGGCATGAACTGCTCAAAGCACCCTTTCCAGCACACCTCCTCCTTTTGCAGCTCGATTTGCTCTGCCCAATCTGTGCTCCAAACTGGGGTCCCCCTGCCCCGGGCAGGGGACGCATCATTCTGCCTAAACCCTCTTGCCTGGGGAAGGAGAAATGCTGGGGACATCCTCCAGCGTGCAGAGACTTGTGGCTGGATGGTCCCCGCACTAAGATCCAGCCCCTGGAGACTGTCACCTTGGTTTAGCTCTTTCCCATGAAGCCATCAGGCTTCATCAGGGCAAAACTATTGTTCCCGAGGGCTGCTGCTCAGGAAGCCCCGAGAGCCACCATCCTACTGAAAACAAAACGTGCAAAATCAGCTGCGCTGGCCTCCACAGCAAGAAAACCCACGTGCTGAAGAGCAAAAAGCTCTACCAGAGTGAGGGAGAAATCGGTAAGATCGAGAGGCCAGCCCTGATGCAATCCTTTCCCAGAATCATTTCAATGGACGCCGAAGGAAAGCAGAGGAGCCCTTCCCAGCAGGGCTGAGGTGCCTTTTGCTCACTGAGCTACAGCAAAACCAGTGATTTAACTCCACCCGAGGCCATCGCCGGGCACCAGCCCCGGGACAGCAGAGAAGCAAAGCTAACGTGGGGCAGAGGGTCCCTGTGCTGGGTCCTGCTCTCTCCACCTCACCTCCAGCACATCCAGTGCTGGGGAACATGCAAGTGGCACCACAAACAGAAGCAACGATGCCCGAGCTTTCCTTGCAAACCTGGAGGGGCTTTGGAGGGGCTCCAAAGGCTTATGCTGCAGGCAGTTATCCGACAGCACTGCGAGGGGTTGCTCTGGGAGCTGCTTCAGCTTTGTGAGGTTGCTTTATGGAATTTACTGCCTGTCCCCCCCGAGCTCCCCTCCCAGTGGCAGCAGCAGGCAGCAGAACCGCAGCTCCATCCTCCACACTGGTGCATTTTTCCCTCTGCAATAGTGAGCACCCTGGGGACACCGATTTGTCCCTGAAGGGAAACTCTGGCACAGAGCTAATTACAGGTTCGCTGCTCCCTCCTCCCTTCAGCAACAGGCAGCAGTAAAGGCTTAGGGTAAATCTGGGCACTGAGCTTGGGTGGAACTGAGACCAAAGTGTCGTTTTCACAGCAGTTACAGAAAGGTCACTACATCTCAGTGGGACAGAAGTGCAGTTTAAGGGTTTTTCCTCAGCTCTGGAGCGAAGGCAATAAGTCACCCGAGTCCTCTCCTGATTGACACCTGTGCTCAGGAAGCTGCAGAATTAATGCCCGTTGGGTGCTGCCAGGAGCTCTCCCTCTTGCATTCTGATGGATGTCCCCGTTACTTTACTTGCCTATATGGCTCCCAGCCCTCTGAAAACTTCCCATTTCACACAGCTAAGAGGGTGTTCAAGGGGGTCTCACCCATGCCAACCCCCCCTGCCTGCAGAGACACGGGCAGGGTGCTGTGCACCGACACGTGGGAGCCTGAGATCAGCTCCTCCTCCTCCTCCAGCCCTGGCATGACCCAGGCCCATCTCACAAACCACCTGATGCCTCAGTTTCCCAGGGTTGAAATGGGAGGGCACTCCTTCTTCTGCCTTTCAAGGGTGTGATGCTGTAGCAGACCCAGCCTGGGCCATACCAGCAGCTCAGGCACCAACCCCATGCTGCTTGCTGAGGGTCTTCCATACCAGACCCCAGAATCCCCCCTGGCTGCCTGGCCGCTCCCATCACTGCGCTATCGGGGCTGCTGCGGGCAACCAGCCCCAGCAGCGGGGTGATGCAGGGGTCAGGATGCTGCCCTGGCACTGCCAACCTCTGCAGGGCTCAGAGCCTCCCCTGCTTGAGCTCCAGCTCCCCCTTCTGCACTTCTGCCCTTAGGGTTTCCTCCGTCCAAGGGGGCCAAGCCACTGTTTTTGCAGCAGCCTAGGAGTCCAGGGGCAGCCCCAGTTGGCTCCAGGCCATGGCACAGACCCACCTGCGGCACCGGGAGGACTTTAGTGACTCACAGCCGCTGGGAACCCAGTCCCCTCCACTAAAAGCGCGCAGTGGGAGCCACGGCGCTTTCGCGTTACAGCAGTCAGCAAAACGGAGAGCGTGAGAGCGAGCTCAATGCCGACCCCCAGCTGCACCCGAAACCTCCTCCCCACTTAAAGAGGCAAGGAATAAATGAAAATATCTAATATTCTGCAGCCCACAAAGGGGACTGGAAGCACTTAGGTGAACGGGTACTTCGGATGCCCCGCTGGCCTCTGCCTCTGGAGCTGCTTTCTCACAAAAACTGCCGCCTGACACATTTCAAAGGTGACGGGGAAACGCTGACACCGGGACAGAGCAGGCTTTTGAAACTCAACCTTTTCTTCTCAGTGTTTTTCTAGCTGCGAATGCATTTTCCACTCTCAGCCAGAGCGAGGTGGTGCTACTCCCTCCTGTTTTCTTCCTGAATTTGTGACGAGATAATAGCCATCAGCAGAAGGGGGGAAAAAAAAGGTGCATTTAATGCATGCAGGGGCCGGCAGCCGGAGCAGGGCACGTGCTGGGGCCGCGGTGGGGATGGGGAGGGGTGCAGAGGAGGCTGCAGCACCCAGCTGTGCTCCTGAACGCCAGTGAGAACCCAGCGCCGAGGCTCCCTTCGGTGAGGTTTCAAGGAGAGGATTTTTGAATGCACAACTTCAAAGAGCATGAAAGGGGAAGGGAAGCGATGGCTATCAGGAGACAGGTTTCACCACATTAAAAGAGTCATCGCCCCCACCGAGACTTTTGCTCCATCCGGCTTTGATCCATTTTTTATCCGTATTTCCTTTCATTTCTCCCCTTTTGTTGACGCGCGGCGGGGGAATCGATACCCGGGCGAGCGATGCCGAGACATGCTCTGGTTGTTAATCCCCTACCCGAGCCCGCTCTGCAGCCGCAGCCCTGCCTGGGCCCGCTATCAACATTCCTGTTCAGGCTGAAGTAATTGCGACAAGATGTGTTGAATACGGCGCTCGATTCACCTCCGGGCTGCGGAGCGTTCAGTAAGTTCGAGCAAACGAGCTCAGCTCCCCCAGCAAAGCCTCTGTGGGCATCTCAGTCACAGGCCCTCCATCTGCCTTTGAGCTGCTCCCTCTTAAAACGAGACGTGGCTCCAAAACCTGCTCTCTGAAAGCTCTCGAGGCAGAAGCACTTTCTGTTTTGTTGCCAAGAGCTTTATTGTGCTCTGCAGCCTGAGAGAGCAGGGTCATTTTTTAGGAGCTGGAAGGGCATTAGGGGAGATGGGGAACGAGGACACCTGAGAGAAGGAGACCTTGCTGTAAGTGACGACAGCATTTGTCCTTTTAAGATAATTAATAAATGATTAATGGCATAAATTACCGTAAGATGTGTTATGACACGTTGCAGAGACGTTTATAAATGTCCGTGGCTCGGTTTATAGCAGCCTTTATGCAGCCCTCATAAATTGAGGTGTGTAAATCAATGTGGCTGTCTCTAAAACGGGTTAGAACACATCTTAAAATAATTTATAAGGGACAAGGCAATTTCTAGATGCCTCTATTAACAAAGTCTTTATAAATACAATCTTCATCCCGACTGGTCCTATTACAATTCCGCTACTGAATTCCGCACTCAAGAGATGATAAAATTATTGCTACCTGAAGCTGTCCCTTCGCAGCATCACCAGGAACAACGTGCCAACAACCGAGCTGCTGCCGACCCAGCAGACATCTGGGCACAGAGGCACCACCCAGCTCCTCGACGGGCAACCGCAAGCTCAGAGCCACCACCCATGCCGCAGCCTCGGGGCTCCGAACGCCCCCGGGACGCGTTTCCTCGCCCTCCTCCAACCCACCCCCAGCACCGAGACGAGGTCCAAGGAAAGGAGGGGCAGAGGCCGGAGCCCCCGTTACCTTTACAGGCGCCGGCGGCTCCCAGGTGGTAGATGCCGGCCAAGACGCGCCAGACGGCCGCCTGCTCCTCCGCCGCGATGCCCAGCGTGCCCATGGCGGCCCGGAGCTGGGCGAACGCCGACGAGGATTTCTGCTTCTCCTCGGGCTGCGGGGGGAGAAGAGGGGAGGGGAAATGTCACCGCCTCTGCCAGAGCGTTGCAGGGGCTGGGCACGGGGGGTACGCACAGGGGAGATGCAAAAGGGTGCATGAAAACCGTGTGGTCAGTGAGGAGAAGACAGTAAGGGACCCTAGGAACAGAGTGGATAGCAGTGGGAGAAGCCCTTGGCAGGTGCCTCGAGAGCTTGGTGTCAGGAGCAAGACCGGGGACATCGTCTGGTTATAGGGCTACGTGCAATTCCTGCTTCGGGAGCGTCTACAGAGACCTGAACCAGCAGCTGGAGATGGACCTTTTCTATCTTCTCACTCAATACCCCTGCCCACGGGTGTGCTGGGACCAGCTGAACAGCTTCCATCCACCAGCAGGACCCTCACCTGCCCACCTCCAACCACAGCAGCCCTGTCTATGACTCTGATGGTTTTCCAGCACACACAGAGCTCAGGGATTTCTCCCCCATGACCTGAGGCTGGTCTGTCCAGCCCTGGGGCCAGACACTGCACGTGGGCTCCAGCCTGGAGCATCCCCATCCCAGCAAGGACCAGCCCACCCAGGCTAAAGGATTTGGGCTCCCACAGAGCCTGCAGGGTGGCTACCAATGAGAGAACACAGCTGAGAACACAGCCTGGCATTCCAGGGACAGGAGTGTGCTGTGGGATCACCACTGGGAAGGAGAAGTGGTGGCAGGGACAATGTTTGTCCCCTTTCAGAGCTCACATGCCCTGGACTGAAGAGAAGCTGCCCAAGAGCTGGTGCTGCCCGGCTCCAGCTGACCCTCTGCCCCCCTCCTGTGCTGGGACAGGGGACCCACAGAACTGGGGGCTATGAAAGGAGGGTAAAACTCCATCTCTGAACCCACATCTGCTGCTGTATCAGCAGGACAAGGACCCGTGGTACCTTGGAGTGCCCTCCACGGGAGCTGCTACTCCAACAGCCAGTTCCTTTGGCTGCTGAACGGGGGCAGGAGCTCCCTAATGAAGATCGAATATTGAATTGATCAGTAGATGATGTAAGTGCAAATTGCTGTGACTCATCCCAGAGCTCTGGCTCGTGGGCAACCTGCCCGAGCTCCGCAAATGGCTCAGACTAATAAGGAGCTGGTGCTGGAAATCAACTGCAGCAATTCTAGCCCCTAAAAATTGCATCCTAGCCCCTAAAAATTGCATTCTAGCCCCTAAAAATTGCATTCTAGCCCCTTCAAAAGATGTGCTCGCCCCCCAGGAGCTGCTGCTGCAAGGAAACCATCAGGTATTATTGGCCCTGGAGCAGCAGAATCCATCCCTGGGGTGGCCAGGGGTGGCCAAAACCCAAGCACAGACACGAGGCAGTAGTGGCAGCAATCCTGGCAGCTCCTCTGCACCCGTAGGTTGGTCAGAGGAGTGCTGGGGGCTGTTTGGGCAGACCCTTCCTCACTCCCCATTTCTCCCTACCTTTGAGAACGGCTTGATCCCAAAGGAGTTGCTCTCAGTCACCTGGTGTAAGTGCAGCATCGTCCTGGAATTAGGTACAGAGAATGAGTCTCGAGCTCCCTCCTGCCTCCAGCACTCCCCAGACTCCCCCATCCTCTCCTTGGGGAGCATCTCCAGCATCCACAAAGCCCCTTTGCCGTGATGTCTAAAGGTCCTTGCTGGGCAAGGTTCCCGTGGGCAAGGCCCTTTGCCCAGGGCAGGCTGGGGATGGGCAGCTTGTGGGGAAAGCCAGAAATGAGCAGGGAAAGGGATCGGATCTCTGCTTTGTTTGATCAGCCCGATTTCAGTTTTTGTGAAGGCAAAAAAAACCCACCAGAAAACATCCTTGTTTCTTAGAAAATCACGGATTTCTAAGCGTATAAAAATGCCTGCGCCATGGCTCATGTGATCACCCTCACAACCTCTCACAGAGGGGTCTCCAAAACCACACTGCTGGAGGAAAGGTGAGTATAAATCACGGGGGGAGCCCCTCAGTGACTGGAGTATCCCGAGCAGCCAGGCGAGAAGCTGAGCCGCCCACGGGAGCCCTGCACCCACCTCTGTGCTGCATCCAGCCCCGCCAGCATCAGGGGGAAGACGTTGAAGCTGCTCTCTCCGTGGGGCTGCTGGGTGACGCGGCTCCTCTCCAGCAGCATGGTCTGGGGAGGGAACAGAGACGGGTGTGAGCGGCAGCCCCCAGCCCACCGGGACAGCCCCGGGTGGGGGCAGGGAGGGCGGTGTGCCAGGGCATCCAGGCACACAGAGAAGAGAGGGGACAGTGGCACCCGGAGATGGGGAGATGCTACTGGGAGCTATCAAGGAGAGGCTGGATTTCTCCTCAAAGGGCCAGGGTTGGGTTTGGAGGCTGCTCCTCCCTCCTGCCTGGGGCTGTGTGTGCAGCAAGAGCTGAATTGTGCCCCACACTCAACAAGGGGCAACATTCCAGCACGTGGATGAAACACCCACGACTCCTCCCCACCCCTGGAGGTCTGGGCAACGCGATGACGGCCGAGGCAAAGATGCTACAGGCTCTGGATAAGCCATTGCCTGGGCTCGAGACAAGCCTAGATCTGCCTCCAGCCTTGTCAAGCTTGTTCAGCACCAGCACCGACACCAGAATGAGTCCCTGCAGAGCTGGGCCCCCCTCCCTGACTGTCCCATCCTCCCACGAGCATCCCAAGAGGGTACTTAGTCATCTGGAGAGCAAACGCTCCCAGGGCAGGTTCCCATCTCCATCCGCTCCCTGATGGTGCCTGGGGCAGAGGAAGAGGGGCAGCAATGGGGCAGCCACAGGGAGCTCTGGTGTTCCCCAGAAGCAGAAAGGGCTCAAGCCCCCTCCTCCACCAGCCGGGGCCTGGAGGCAGAGCAGCTCTGACTGAAGTGCCTTTGCATCCCAGCCCTGGTGGCAGTAAAAGGCCTCGGAGGCTTCTGCTGCAGACTGAGGGGAGGTGCTGTTAATGACGTGCTGAATTATGCATTTCCTCATCAGCCTTTCCTTCCAGCCCTGTTCTGTGCCCCCTGCCAGGGGCGGGGGGATGGGCTGCAGGAGGCCCCACCATGCCACTGGCAGAGCCCCTGATCGGCTGAGATTTGGGGTGCCTTTGGTGCAGGAGGAGAAGCAGAGCTAAGCGTGGCTCCTTTCGCACCCAGCCTGGCCGGGAAGAGCATTGCAGGGGCTGCTCACCCCCACCCTGAGGACCCCCAGATTCAGCTACAGCTGTCCCATCTCAGCAGGTGACAGGGCCTGGGGGTACCTGGAGGTGAGCGGCCGTTATCTGTCCGGTGGCATTGAAATCCAGCGACAAGACCATGGAGAAACGCGTGGAGCTGCTGCTGTGGCCGGTGGTCACTGACCCAAAGGCTGCCAGGACTGTGAACATTGCCTGGATCTTCTCCACTGAAAAAGCAGCACCGTCAGCCCCCCGAGCCCCCGCTCCTCCTGGGGCTCTGTCCCAGCACAAGGGCACCCAGGGCACTGGCTGGGCATGGCTTTGGCATCCCACACCGTGCGAGCAGGTGTACGCTGGCGGGAAGGGGACGTGCCAGCCTGCCCACTCCTCCACCCCGCTCCGGGCTGTTTGTCAGCCCTTTGCAAGAGCATCACGAGCATCACGTACCCAGAGCTCGCCCAGACCTCCGAAACCCAAACCCGCCCTCTCGAGCGACCGATTGCTCAACAGCGCTTCCTCCCGCGTCACCAGCAACTCGGTCGGGTGGCACAAGCGCTGCCCCAAGCGCGCCAGTCATTCCCTCTGGTGCTTACTGGGGTGTTTATCAAAACTGCACATCTGCTGGGTCTGGGGCGGGTATGTGGCAGTGGCACTTGCAGCCTGGCTGGTCACTGCCTCCCAGCCTGCAGCCCCATGGCCCTGCCGGCCCGAGCTGTGCCCTGATGGGCACAAATCACACCGGGAATGGGTCGGATGGAGGCTGTCAGATGGAAATGGCATCATCTTTGCATCTGCCTGCGCTGCCCAGCCTGCACTGACGCGCTCTGCATGCTGACTGCCCAGCACCAAGCACCCCACAACTGGATGTGCCCCATGGCACCGCTGCTGGGCCTTGGAGCAAACACTGGTCACCGAGCCCAACCTGGGACTGTGCCATCCCCACTGCCCACCCTGCTCTGTACCTGAGACTGTGCCATCCCCACTGCCCACCCTGCTCTGTACCTGAGACTGTGCCATCCCCGCTGGCCACCCTGCCCTGTACCTGAGACTGTGCCATCCCCACTGCCCACCCTGCCCTGTACCTGAGACTGTGCCATCCACGCTGCCCACCCTGCCCTGTACCTGAGACTGTGCCATCCACGCTGCCTGCCGTGCGCACCAGGTACTCCAGAGTGCTCTGGCAGCACGAGGTTTTCCCAGCCCCGCTGTGTCCCAGGGGCACAATGGCCTGATCCTGCCGCTGCATCAGCAGGTTTCTGTAGGCTCTCTGTGCCACGGAGCAGATGTGCGGGGCCGTGCTGTCCCGCTTCCCCTTGGGCACCTGCAGGCCGGGAGAGAGCAGGAGAATACATCCCAAAACAGGCTCCTTCGAGAGAAAACCCTGAAGATGTTCACACTCAGTGTGATGGCTTCTCCCCAGCATGCAGAACCCCCTAACATTCCCAGGGGAAGGGGAAACACCACCTGGATCAGCCAGCCCAGCCTCACCACACCAGTGCCAGAGAGAGGGATGGGAACTGACCGAGGGAACCCACAGCAGGATCTGCTCCAAACTGTCTGTGAGCAGGAGCTCTGCCAGGCAGCACCCCAGGCTCTGCACCCTGGGCCAGCTCTCTCCCCACCCCCAGCACCCCCAGACTGCTCGGGGGTGCACTCACAGCAGCAGTGATTTTTTCCTGGAAACCAGGAAAAGTTCTGCGCTGGGAGCGATGCCCAGCTGCAAGTATCCTCAGCTCGAGTGACCCCAGCCCCGAGTATCCTCAGAGACACCCCCAGTCCCAAATAACCCCCAGAGCATCCCCTACCCAGAGCCTCCACAGCCCCGAGTGTCCTCAAAATGTCCCCAGCCTCAAACATCCCCCAGAGCATCCCCAGCCCTCGGTGTCTTCAGAGCATCCCTGGCCCCGCGCGTCCCCTGCGCATCCCCGCGCTGTGACGGTCCCACGGTGCCATCTGCCGGCACCGCGGCACCCGGCGCCCTCCGCCACTGTCCCCAGGGGTTTGGTGACAGCTTCCCCGGGGAGACCTCGCCCACCCCACTGTCCCCAGCGCCGCTCACCTTCCCCGAGCTGCTGCTGGCAGCAAAGTTGGGCCTGATGGCCACCAGGTTGTGTCCGGCGTAGGTGTAGGGCAGCTGTGCCCGGTAACGCTGCTGCAGCGTGTTCATGGCACTGCACTCGTTGAGGCTGACGAGAGCAGCCAGGTCCTCGGCAAAATCCAGGCTTGGGGGGTTGGTCTGCGGGAATCAGAGAATCCCAGGCTGGTTTGGGTGGGAAGGGATTTCTCAACCTTACCCAGTCCAACCCCCTGCAGAGAACAGGGACATCTGCAACCAGAGCAGGGTGCTCAGAGCCCTGGCCAACCTCCCCTGCAATGGGGCCAGGGATGGGGCAG
>JANIJG010010278.1:0-22104 GCA_024611175.1 Megaceryle torquata
TCAGGCTTCTCTTCTCCAGGCTGAACAGCCCCAGGGCTCTCAGCCTTTCCTCACCAGAGAGATGTTCCAGTCCCTTCCTCATCCTCACAGTCTCCCTTGGACTCTCTCCAGTATTTCCCTGTCCCTCTTGAACTGAGGAGCCCAGAACTGGATGCAATACTCCAGATGTGGTCTCACTGGGGCAGAGTAGAGGGGGAGCAGAACCTCCCTGCACCTGCTGGCCACACTCTTCTTTACGCACCCCAGGAGACCATTGGCCTTCCTGGCCACAAGGGCCCATTGCTGTCCCACAGATACTGTACTGGCCACCAGGACTCCAAGGTCCTTCTCTGAGGAATAAGATGTGGGAGTATCACAGCACCTGGACTGAAAGTATTACAGCATCAAAGCCCTTATGAATGGACTTAGAGAGTGGACCCACTAGTCTTTTACTAGACCATCCCAAAACTTGTCAGTTGTTCTCACCCTCCCAGACCCCTCTCTCGGGTGGCGTATGGGAGAGATCTGATGCTTTACTGGAGGCACAATGAGTGGGGAAGAATCTGAAATTGTTCTCAAATTCAAATCCTCCTTTAGAAATCGAATTCCCTGTCATGGATGGAATGACTTCCAGAAAAACAGAGACAACACCCCCCCAGACAATGGAAAAACACAGCTCTTGAAAAGAGGAAGCTTCCTCTTTACCAAAAAAGACAACTTCTAACACGCCACTGAGAAGGAGGCTGGGCTCTATTGTGCAAATTAAGAAGAAAAAGTTGAGTGAGTCACTGAGTTTCCTATCAAATGAAACAGCAATAGCATATATGAATCCTGAGCAAGACCCTCAGTAATGCAAAGCTCCGAGACTTCAATTATTACAGTGAAAGTGCCAGAAGTTCTACCTTGATGACCTTTCCAGATCCCAGCTTTAGCCGCAACAGCTTTTCTTTGTTAACATTCGAGTCAAACGCCTGGAGAGTTGAAGAACAAGAACAGAAAATACGTGGGTTTCCCAAGTGTTTCAGGATTCTCGATGCTGCTTTACATATTCCATCATCACCCACAATCTTGTGTTATTTCCCATTCTGTTACCTTCCAAAATGAACTCTGAACAAGGGGAATACAGGGCATGGCTATAGTCTAGTCCATTGCAGAGCACAATTTCTCTGAGTGATTGATAGCAGCTTTAAAGCCTGAAGTCTCCAGCTTCAGGACAGGATGGGGCCAAGCAAAACACTACACAATAGGCTTTTATCAAGCAGCAAACAACTCTCTAAGTCTTGTACACTAAACTAAGACACAGGCAGCTGAATAACTGAGAAGCAAGCTCTGTTATGGACCATTGGTACATAGAAACATGTCAAGCAGACCAAGAAAAACAAAATCCCCTGAAGGTGAAAAACAGAAAGCCTTTTTTTATAGCAAAAAGATTCAACCACAGATGGATGCAAACGCAAAACCCTTTGCCATGAATTTCACTAACAGTAAAAGCAGCACAAGTGTTTTAAAGGTGATGTCTTGAAATATCAAAGCATTTCTTTTGCTTATTAGCAAACTGGGTTGAATGCAGCTGCAGAGGATGTCAAAGCAGCCTCCTTCTCTTGACATTTGGAGATGCACTTTCTGTCAGAGAAAGCCCTTCTTAGCACTTCCTCCACCTCTTCCCAAAGGAGCCTCATTGTCCCTTCTCACCATTTTTGTTAATACTGTTTGAGAGCATCTAGAAAAGCTAAAAGCATTTCAATCACCTCCTCCTTAACAGCAGTGGAATCCCTGATTACTCTACAGGTAACGCATAAGAGCTTGCTTATGGTGCCATAAATGAGTGAAAAAATACCTTTGACATCAGCACTGATACCACGCTAGATGGGACAGGTCCCTTCCAGGGCCCGTCAACACTCCCTTCATTTTAGGAGGTAGCAGAAGTGTCTTTACCTGTCCAAGCCCGTTGTTCTGGAACAGCCAACCCGTATAGGCAATCTCCAGAGAGTCTCCTCCTTCTACTCCCTGTCCCTCTCCGAGGACAAGATCCTGGCAGAGGACAGCATCGAGCGCCGGGGAGCTGTTGTATTTGGCAATGCATACCTGCAGAAGGAAAACCCATCAAGGTCTCCGAGACCTCATGAGAATAGAGCAAGTTCCACTGCACCTCGTTACAGATCCGATGCATTTCTCACTGCACTGATCAAGCCCAGGTTATAGATGCACTGGAGGTGTTCCCCGTTTCCTTGTGCTGAATTGTGAACTCTGCTCTACAGAGCTGTTGGTCTTAGAGCACTGGAGAATCCTGATCAAAAATCCCACCAGAAATAATAGGCTGCCTGCCTCACAGGCCTGTAACTAATGAAGGGAACTCAGCCAGGCTCATCCCAGATCTGCCTCAGCCACAGTCACACAGACACTCAAAGCTCAACTTCAATAAAAAAACTACAACCCTGACTTAGAACCTTCAGCACAAGGTGCTCTCAGAGCTACATCTGGATTTGTTTGCTGTTCTAAACAAGGCAGCAAGTCAAACCTGACACAGAGTAAGTAGTTACCTGCTTACTGAAATCCACTGCTGCCTTTTCTGACTCAAACATGATGGACCAGTTTTGTCTCTGATCATCGTAGAAAGTACTGTAATTGTTGGGTTGAACCTGCAGGAAAGGAAATCAGTCCTATATTACACACAAAGGATCCAGTCAATTAAAATAATAAGAACAAAAAATAATAATAATAAAAATAATATGAAAAAAATCCCCATCCAAAAGAAGCCTAAAATAAGAGCTACTTAAATTAGGCAGAGGATTTGGATTGGATTACTACCCAAATTCAGAAGGCACAAATTAGCTTTTAGTTACGTGCTCGTTAATCTGGGAGAGTTATAACTCAAGTATTTAAGCAAATATTAAGTTCTTCATAGATGCTGCAGTAGCAAAGCTTCTTTGTAGCTGGGATCTATAACAGCTATTGGGATTTTTTAAGTGCAAGTAATCTATTTTTCATAAGTATTGACTGTATTTAGACTTCTAGAATCAAATGGAGGAGTCACTCCTTTCTCCCTTCTAGAAGTCCACGTCAGCAGAAGCTGACAACATAACCCATTAGCCTTTCAAAACACACTCATAAAACTAAGAGCAACCCAGCACCTCGGGCAGAGCTTTGGACTCAGATCCTGCGATTTCAGAGTAAAATTTCTATCTTTTCAAACCATGGAATTTTATGTCAGCCGATGACAAGCTAAGAGCAGCAAATCAACACACCACTTTTCTGTAAAGTTGGCAGAAACCAGAACTTCGAGAGTTAGGATTTACAATGCTCCACATTGTCCTTTATCACCAGGAAAATGCTGAGTGTCAACTTTCAGAGAAAACATTTCCTTGCTGTCACTTCCTTCTGCTTGCTACAAATTAACTACAAATTATTAGCAAGAGGAATTTTGTTCCGTTTCTATCCATTGTAGGACTGAAAAACTCAAAACCTCTCTGATGCAGAGGTAATAACACAGCAGACAAACTCCAATTGTGCAAAGTACCGGTGAAGTGCCTTGCCCAAGGCAGATGGAACGGCCTCTTGTGCAACACCCATTAGGAGGAGCAGCAGAAGAGTAGAGATCCCAGTCACCGTGACACCTTGTGCTGGGCTGGTCAGATGTTTGATCTCTGGCTATAAACTGAGACTTCAGCAAGCATTTCACAGTCAGCTTCTGTTTGCTGTGAGCAACACGGATCACCGAGCGCTCTTGTAATCCAGAGTCTTACCGTGAGGATGAAGCCTGGATGAATCCTGGCAGCTGCGATCTGTTGCTGCTGGCTGATGTAAAGGAGGATCCTGTACTGGATTCCACAAGGAATTGGACGGGGGGAAGCAAAAAGCAGAAACTCAAAATTACTTCAGTTCTAATGTGCTTTGTCAAATTCTGAGCCTAAGGCTACAGAGTTGGTCAAATACATGTTGCAGCAGCATTTTTCATGGCAAAAATACTTCATTTTGTAATAGCTATTAAAAGCCCTTGAAAATATGCAAGCTTTATTTAGCTCCAGGAATCAAGCAATTCAAACTCATTAGTTAAAGCCTCTTCCTTGTTGCAAAATAATTCACATTTTTCACAGTTACTGTGCAAAAAAGATGATGCAGTAACTCACTGATACCTAAAACTCACAATACATGGCACACGGGCAGAACACAAGGAACAGATTGAGTGATAAGTTGGAGGGTGCTTTACAACTACTAAACAATGCAGAACTATATTGGACACACTTGGCTCAGCTAGACAAGATTTACTAGAGAAAAGTGCTTTGCTTTATGCAGCTGCACTCTGCACGGCTGGAGGGTGAGCTGGGAGTGATCCAGTAACCAACCCCAGCCGTGCAGGCTGCAGAACAGCAGCGGTAGCCTGAGGAGGCTGCGTTCACTTCCTTCTGCGAGCCCTGTCCTTCCAGCTCCCTCCCAAACACCAACCTGAATGCTTCTCAGATCAGCAAGCCCAGAATTAGTTTACCAAACTATTTTTTTTTTCTTGCCAAAGCAGTAGTGACGTAGGGAGATAGCGTGAGTTAGGGACTGGGGGATACAAGCCACCATAAATACCAACATCAAGGACAGACCAGAGCATTCCAAGTATCTTTTAAACACAGCAATTTACTGGACAACTCATTGCTGTGTTCTCAGAGCAGTATTTGGGAAGGAGAGAGATTTTTTTATACCACAGTATCAAAACTTAAGCAAAGCATCTCTGTATGACTGGAAAAAAAAAAATTGCTTTATATTGACTTCCACATGCACAGATTTGCCATTGTTGTTTTGAATAAATATCAAAATTGTTTCCAGAAGCATCAGAAAAGGTACCGTGCGAAACACTGAAAAAATACCCAAGTCAGGCACAAGCTGTAAGAGATCTTACAAACTCCTGGACTGCAGAAAAGAAAGGTGGCACCAGGGTACATATGAAAACCCAGGAGGGCAGGAAGGTGTTAGCAGCAGTGGAATGAAGATGTCCAACACCCAAAGCAGACACCCTGGTGAGCTCAGAGAGCCACTGCCTCATACCAGCGCACTCTGGGCATGACAATGTTAAAGAAGTGAAGAGTTTCTCACCTCTTTAGTAGCATGGTTCCCCACTACAGCTGCTCCATACTTGCCTTGCTTCAAGTACTGCCCATTTGTACTGGAAGACAAGGGAGATATTCAGCTGCAGAACTGCCCCTGCCTCAGATTTCTCTCTACTGCTGCTGGGTTTTTCTTCTGTAAAATTCAGGTCCCTTTCCTCATGCATTTCTCAGTTTAAAAAAACCATTACAACTTCCTTGCTTGCCCACAGGTTACAGGAGCGCATATTGTGGAGCTCGCACTCCAGGACAACTGTATTTTTCCCTAATGGCAGTGACAAAAGGACAGTGAATTTTCCCAGTCACTCTGTGCTCCTGCAAGTCTCCACAGGAAAACGTACGAGACATAAGCACCTGACAGAGCTGCCTGGAAACAGTGCCAGTGTCAGGCCAGCACCCCAGGATGCAGTTCCCTGCAACAGCCAAACCCAGAACTCGCTCTTTATTTGACAGCCACGTGACCCAGAATGGCAGCGCTGAGGAAACTTTCTGACCAGAAACTTGCATTGACTTGTACCATTCCTACCATGCAGGCACATCTAAAAGCAACGGCCTCTTCCCACTCATCCAAAAAGATCTTCCCTTTATGATTAGGCCCTACAGCCCCAGGGACACAGGCTCCAACAGGGCAAGAGGAAACCCCTGCTGCACTTACTATCGATAAGCATGGACCGCAGTGGCCACGAACACCGACGGTGCTCCTGAAGCTGCTGGGGCCACTGGAGCCTTCTGGGCTGCTGGAGCTGCGGGAGGGTAAAAAGCAGGAAGAGCTGTCAGTGACACACAACTGCCACACGTCCTCCCTGGCAGCACATCCCTTCCCCCCAAGGGAAAATAACTGCCGAAGAAGATTAAAAACCGAAGAGTGATGTTGCAAGGTCACCAAAAGCCACTAGGGATCCAGCTGTAGGGAGGGTACTAGAGGAAGGGAACATCCCAGTGAATTGCTTGCATTTGCTGCTCTTCACAAAGGCCTCGTTCTCCCAGTAAGACACAAACTGCCAAGTTTTTCCCCCCACACACTCCAGCCCAGTCACTCACCAGCTGCCATCTGACCCTTCTTCGGCTGCTTCGGTGCGGTGTACTGGAAGAACTCATTTCCGTGGCTTGAGACTGTTTGATCCAGACCAAAGAGAGAGGCCAATCTGGCACTAGAAAGAGAAAGAACCTATTTTACCTTATTTAACATGGGCTTTATAACAAGCACCACTAACTGTAAGTTACATCAGACACAAACTGTTTTACCATCCCTCCAGAAATAACCAAAGGGATGCACGTTAAGCAGCTCTGTACTAATGAGACATTTAATTTTTAATAAGCAGAACTTATAGATGAAAGGGCTGAGGCACGTGATACAATTCTGTTTCATTTCCTCAAAAGCTACCGTAAGGAACAAACAAGAACTGAAACTACCCCCCAGAAAAAGCAGTGACTTTAAAGCAGTGACTAGGGCCACGCTCATGAAACAGCCCAAGAGCTACAATACTGAAAAAGCTACAGCAAAACACAGAAGCCACCACTCAGCATCAGAATTGTTCTACTTGAAACATCCAAGCACATTCAGTTTTAAAAGAGCAGATGCTCTCTCATCTAAGGGCAGCAGGTTTGACACCCTGGGCAAGGAGGTCACTCCTACAAGGTAGGGGGTTTGCAGTTTTACTGCTTTAAGCACATTTAAGGTCACCTACTCCACAGGACAAGTCAATAATGCAAATGGAATCCACAGAGGACACCCCCACCGCCAGCGGACCTGCAGCATTTTATGTGAGATGCTTTAAAAAAAATATCCATTTGCTATAAAGAGAGGGGAGGAGTTTACAAGACTTGCTAAAGAGAAGCAACTTGAGGGGGGCGAGGAGCGAGCACAGTTGAAATTCCAACTTCTAAGGAAACCACAAGTGGCAACAAGTTACACCGTGTAAGAAAACCGGAAGGTGCTACAGCTTAAAACGCTATCAGCAGAAGCTGAGAACTGCTGGGCACACCTGAAGCAGCCACCCCCCTTCCAAAGTCCCCCAAACCAGCATTTTCAGGATTTATTTATACTCTTATTTAAGTGACTATGAGGCTGTTCTTGCTCCTTCGGGAACTGCTCATAAAGAAAACCCAGCCCGGCTCTCCAGGCAGGTGACTCAGCCCCCGGCTCCCCCCGCCTCCGGGCACACCGAGGGGCCCGCTCCGGCAACCAGCCCCTAGCCGGGGGCACCGGGCTCCCCCTCTGAAGCTGGACTGGAAGAGAGGGGTGGACTCAGACTAAACCCAGTCACGGGAGGCCAGCTCGGGCCTGCCCCCGCCGAGCGACGTCCGCGACCGGAGACCCCGGGAGCGGCCCGGCCGGCAGCAGAGGGGGCTCCGCAGAGCTCCGCAGGCCATGGGCCCGCTCGCCTCTCACCGGGCCGGACAGGAACAAGACCCCGAGCTGCGCGGGGCCCGACCCTCTCGGCAAAGGGGCTTCACCAGGGCCGCTGCCCCGCGGCCTGCCCGGGCCGCCGTCCCCTGACGGCAGCGGGAAGGAGGTCTGGGCTGCGCCCCGCCGGCCGCTCACCCGCTGGCGGGGGAGAGGAAATCCGCGTCGTCCTCCTCCGCCGCCGCCGCCGCCCCGAACATGATCACGGGCCCGCCGCCGCCCCGCGATGTCGTAAAAGCGCTGCCCGGCAGCGGAGCACTTTCCGGCCGCGGCGGGACGGGAGCGGGGCGGGGGAAGGAGGAGAGAGGAAGGGGAGTCGCGCGCGGGGGCGTGGCTTAGACGGGCACGTGGGAAGGGGCGGGGCTTAGCGGAGGGGGCGGGGCTGTTGGCGCGCTGTGTTGGCGGGGCAGAGCGGCCGCGGTTTCGTGGCGGTCGCGTGGTGAGTGACGTGCTGGGGTCAGGGTCCCGCTGCCGCCTGAGGGGGACCCGTGGCTGCCGCCCCCCCCGGTCGCCCCTCGGCGGGACGCGGGGGCTTTGGGCCGGGCCGGGCTGGGCTGGGCTGGGCTGGGCGTGAGGAGGTAGCGGCGGGGACGGCTGGTCAGCGGCGGGGGCACTGCGGGGATGGGGCGGGAGGGCCTAGAGGAGCAGCGGGCCGCTGTCCCGGTGGGGCCTGCCTGGGGCCCGGCGGCGGCCTGTGTGAGCTTGGTCCGCCTCGCTGAGGGGCGGAGGGAGCCCGGCGGGCAGC
The DNA here is from genome assembly GCA_024611175.1 of Megaceryle torquata. NCBI lineage: Eukaryota > Metazoa > Chordata > Aves > Coraciiformes > Cerylidae > Megaceryle > Megaceryle torquata. The sequence continues at coordinate 8,222 of JANIJG010010278.1, forward strand.
ACCCCCGCAGCGGGGCTCCGGGGCGCTGGGAGAGGCTCCCGGCCTGGCGGCAGTGCGGTTGTCCCCAAGGTGACAGCTGGCTTCCCTGCTCCGCTGTGCGCTGCCCTTGCTGCCGAGGGACGAGCGGCATCCCGGGGACAGGCCTGGCCCCGGGAGATGGTTGAGCTTTGCCGAAGGGCGGTTTCACCGCCCCGCTTGTGCGGCTGGGCAGCGAGCCTGCGGATCTGGGCCAGGCTCTGGCTGTGGGAAGGTTCTGCGGGCGCTGCTGTGCTCCAGGTTTTGTTCTCGCACCTCTGAGTTACTGAGGGGCGACAGCCGCCGTGCAAGACACCCGCTTCTAGCGTCAGGACAGTTTCTTGGCTTTAAAAACATCAGAGCTGGTGCCCGTTAAGCAATTTTTCACCTCTGCCTTGTAGCTTGAGAAATATGCTTCTCGTGTTTTTTTATTTCTTGTTCGTTTGGGTTTTCCTTCCCTCTTGAAAAGCTGGTCTCTCCAGGGCTGTTGTGAGACCCTCGGCCTTGTCTTTAAATCCAGCACTTCAGAGCCGAGTGGTGTTGAAATGCAGCAAAACTGAATGCAAGGGAGAGCAAAAGGGCAGTAAGTGTTCAACACCGTCCTAGCTTTGGATATTTTCTGGCACTGATTGGAAGGTTTTAATAGGTACTTTTAGGATGTTTGAGTCTGAACGCACAGCTTCCAGCTGTGCTTGTGGTAATCTGGGTGTCTTAGTGCGATGACAATACATCAGGATTGGGATATCAGCCATTTCACTGTGAAAAAGATACGGGGGAGTGTTAAATAGCTGCTTTTTATTGAAGAATGTGTAATTATTTTAGAAAGAAAATATCCTCTAGAGACTTTCCAGACCCGCCTGGCTCTGTTCCTTTGTGTCCTGCCCTGGGTGACCCTGCTCTGGCAGGGGGGTTGGACTTGATGACCTCCAGAGCTCCCTTCCAACCCCCACCGTTCTACGATTCTATGAAACCTGCCAAGAGTCAAAAGCTTTGTTTCTGTTAAAAGCAAAATAAAACCAACACGCACACAATACGCTAATCTGATGTAAATTCCTAATGGGAGCAGCTTGTTCCTGTCTTGACGTGGCAGGTGGACATGGACTTCAAATAGGAGTTGTGGTTCCTGCCTTAGATGAAGAGATAGTTTGTTGCTTTGCCTCCTTCCCTATTTCTGTCAAGTTGGTGGTCAAAATGTGTGTATGTATATATACAGTAAACAGGGAAGACCCTTGTGGCCAAGTCCTACTGTTGCTCTTGAATTTAATTTGTTTAGTTCTGGGTAATGTTATGTTAACAGTACATAAAAGGTGACTACCAAGAAGATGGAGACTCCCTTTTTCCAAGGAGTCACGTGGAAAAGACAAGGGGTAATGGATACAAGTTAGTCCTGGGGAGATTCCAATTGGACTCTAGAAGAAAATTTTTTATCTTGAGAACAATTGGACATTGGAATCATCTCCCAGGGGAAGTGGGGGACTCCTCTATCCTGGATAGCTTTGACCAGCTTGGCAGGGTGCTGGGACATCTCATTTAAACTATATATATTCTACCTTAAAAGATTGGACTAGATGATCCTTGAGGTCCCTTCCAACCTGCTATTCTATGATTATGTCTATACCAAACATTTTTCATTTATTTATTTATTTAAAGTACAGAGTTTATCTTGGAAACCCAACTGAACTGTTCCGGTGCAATCAAAGGATTCCTGCTCTGTGAACAACCTCTTAGCTGAGGACCATCGTGCTTTCCCCTCCTAGGATTCACCACGGGCAAGTCCTGCTGTCGGTGAGGGTTGGTTGCTCATCGCAGCTAAGCCCCAACTCAGCCCTGCGTCCTTATCTTGTTGAAGCTTTGTTCACAGCTCTCTTCTGCGCTGGAGTTTGCAGTGGGCTTGCACCTCCCTGTGAGTTCCCAGTCAGAGACCAATTTCTCTTGTTTGTGCTGAAATTCCAAGCTTCAGAATGCTTAGTAATACAGCGTTTGGTGCAAAGATGGATTAAACTCCCTTCACAAGTATTTATTCAATTTACTTCTAATCCGTTTGATCTTAGCTTGCCTCTGCTTGAGCCTGACGTAAGTGAAGCCGTGCAGTACTTTTCATGAGTAACAATATTTGATCTTACAGCCTTAAGTTACCATTCAATTTAATGGTCCCAATTCATTTATGATGTAATGTTTCCTGAGGCTTTCACCAAGCTTTGGATTATGCATTACTTTTTTCCCCATCCTTCATTAAAAAGGGGGCACTGGAGGTATTGCTGTTTAAGTTTCCATTGCTCCCTAACTGGGGCTGCATGGGTGAAGTTGACTGTGACTGCCCCGCTGCACGGGGCAACATTCAAGTGATGTTTCTTGCTTCTTCCACTTCCCCACTAAAACAAAACAAAACCAAAACAAACAAACAACAAAAAAACCCAAAACCAAACAAACACAAAAAGGGGTTGAAAAGAGTAAGAGTAGCAGGAGTTGCTCCCACACAACTTGGTATTGAGAACTGGGCAACTTTGTGTGGCTGTTTTCTGCTGAGGTTTTGCTACTTGGTGGAAGTTAGAGGGAATTGTTTTTGTTTTGTATTGGATTACTAATCTAGGGCAGTTTTTTAACCAGGCCAAGAACTAGAATGGTTTCTGCTGGTAGAGAGGAGGAATTCAATAAGATTTCCACATCACTTTTGCTTGTTTGCTTTTCTGTTTAAAAGGTGTAGTCCCTGCCACTTACTCTGTCCTGCAGTGGTGCAAGGAGGAAAAGGTTTGCCTTTTCTTTGTGTTTTTTTTTTTCTTTTTTTTTTCCTTTTAGAAAAGAGATTTGGGAGGATCCTTTTCTCACTTATCCCTTTGCAGTGTAACTTCCAGTTTTGGATTAGTGAGACACTCTGTCCCTGAACAAAAGCCTAATGCCTGAGAATGGGAGGTGCTGAGAATACTAATCTTTTAACAGTCTTTTAGTACAAATAGGTGAGAAGATCTGGCTGTATTCACACCATGAGTGTTGAGTCCAGGCCCTAAGGAGCTTCCTCTCAGCTGGCTTAATTTTCATCAGACATTAAGTTGGGGAGAAGACAGAAGTTTTTACTCTTTGAACCAAATTGTAACGTTTTCTTCTTTCGCTCTTGGTTTCTGTTTGCTCTGAAGACAGCCTCTACCTTCCAAAAAAAACTTTCATGCCTCTGCAGACCTGCCTGAAGGTCACCCTGAAAGTCAGCAGTGACCTGCATCAGAATTTTGTGAAGTTGAGCTGAAGCAGTGTGAACTTCTCCCAGAGTCTGTCAGGAGATCGCTGGGAGCCTTGGCAATCTCTTCTGAGGGGAGGGTGAAAAAGCCTTGTTCTAGTTCATGTCACTTTTCTCTGGGAAATCCAATCTTGGTTAATCTATTCCATTGCCTTTTGTTTCAATCTAATTTTCTGGAAATGTTCCCAATCAAGTCCCAGGGAACTCGAGCCCAATGATTTTTTCATTAACCTGTTTTTCAGCTGAAAGCTGGAACCTGCTAATGCAGAGAATAATGGGACTAGTTATTGTAAACAAATTAAACTCCTATTTTGCTGCACTACAAATTAACTTTCTAAAGCCTTTCATTTGTTGGTCCTGGAATTAGACTTTTCTGGTTTTGAAGCCAATCTAGAAGCTGGAGGCTGTGACAAAATGCATCCTTTTTGACCTTTTTTCTGTTTCTACAGTCTTTACTACCACCTTCCCAACCTTCCAAGGTTTTACATCTTTTCTTCCCTTTGTCTCACCAGTTCACAAGGGTCCTTTGGACGTCCAGTGACACTTGAACAACGGTGATAGCTGGCCAGAACAACTGCTTCTGTGGAAATACTTTACAATTTTCTTTTGCCCTTTCACTCTGCACACATAGAATATTAGAATATCCGCAGTCCTCGTTGTACCACAGATGTCATCAGTAACCTGTTTAAAAAGGTTGCATGTGCACAGAACCTGTTCACTCTCCTGTTTGTCCAGATCACTACAGCAGAGCATGGTAGCTCTAGGTCCTGGGCCAAAATGTTTTAGGTGGTTGAGTGTCTCCTGTTGTCACTTGATTCTCAGCACATCCTGGTAACAAGCCTGAGAGGCTGGGAGAAAACTAGGAAAAGTTTCTGCTTTTCTGTTCTGCCACCAAAGTGACAGTGAGTGCACCCAGCTCTGTCCTGAGACTTTGAGAGAGCTTCTTCCCTTTAGCAGAGCCTTCTTTTCCCACACATGCCGATTAGTTATCAAAGATTCAGATCTTATTCCTCTGATGAAGGTACATGAGCTTGGAACATGAGCTTTGTGATCTATTTATCTGGTCTTTTGGTTAACCTGGGTGAGAGAATCCTGGCAGTCCTGTTTTTGTTGGGTTTGTTTGTTTGTTAAACATTTCATGCATCTCCTTCTTGGGCGAAGGAGTGTGTATGGTAAATACACTTCCAGGCTTTTTTTCACATTAGAGATAATTTCATTGGACTTGCATCTGTGGGATTAAAAAGTACTTCTGGGGGAGCTCCAGGATGCAGTGCACTTCTGAGTTTATGAGCTAAAGCTTCTGGCCAGGCTTCTCCTTTGGGAGCTTGGGAAAGCTGCTGTTTGGAAGGCATCAACCTCCTGATGGAGATGCTGGTCGCTGTGACCCAGCCTGCTCCTTGTCTGATTTGTCAAAGGGTGAGCATCAGTATGGGACACTGGGGGCTGCTCTGTGCCGTCCCGGTGCGGCCGAGTGCCTGGCCTCAGCGCGCTCGGCAGCTCCTTGTGGCTCCTGGCTGGGTTCCTCTGTGCTGTGCCTGGACAGAGGCTGCACCGAGAGGCAGGAACCTGAGTCATCAGTTGCTGTCTCAGTTAACTTTTCCTGCTCTGAAAGGCATCGTACAAAAAAGGCTTGACAAGTTATTGTCACAGCTTGACGGCGTTTTCAAGCTTGCATCCTTTACTTGGAAAAGAAAAACACCAACAAACGTGGAGCAGATTCAAAGGCAGCCCTCCCAGCAGGCAGGCGATTCCAGCTCACTCTCCTGCAGCCTCGGGAAGTGGCCGCAGCGGCTGCTGGCAGCGCAGGGCTCCGTGGGAGAGCAGCGAGATACCGTGAGCGCTTCCGATAGGGTAAGTCAGCCCTTCTACATCAAAGTGATAAGGGAAGTAGAAGCGCAGGCTTCCGAGGAACACGCCCAGCCTTGGAATACTGTGGAAATGAAAGGTGACCCACAGCATTGCTCTGGTTTTCTCACTTGTCTTGTTTATGGTCCCCTTGTTTGTCTGAGCTCCTGGTCTAATGCCTTTGACAAGAGACCGAGTCATCATTTCTGGGTTTTCTGCCAGAGAGTTTGATACAAATGAGGTTACCATTGGCTTTGGCACCCTTCATTAACTTGAGATAAGACGTTATCTCACAAGGCCCTACTGAACCTTCGTCCTTAAGGTGGTGTCAGGTGAGACTGAAGTATGCTGGAGGAGTATGTTACAGGTGCTGTCAAGCCAAAGCCTAAACAGTTTAACAGAAGGGTAGTTGAGAGTTTTACAGCTGCCCTTGTGTTCCTGCTCCAGGTTTGGTTGTACTTGTAAAGCCATTTTGTGCAGCTCTCTTCAGAGAAGGCGTAAACAGAGTAGCACCTGTAGGATCTCCTGCTGTGTGGATAGTAAAGCCTAATACACCTTATGCTGTTTTGCTTCTTTGGTAAGATGCAGGAGTTTAAAAAACCTTTTGAGAGCAGCGTGGCTTTCCTTAATTTGCTGAACTCCTTAAGTAAAACCTTCCAGTACATCACACTAGCTGGCTCATGTGTGCTGCTTGCCAGTCGTCCTGTTTCTCTGTAATTCTTGCTTTTCATCTTGAACCCCCTGCCCCTACACTAAGGACGCTGGCAGCACGGAGCCCAGTACAGGATACCTCCTGCATTTTTTCATCTCATTTTTTCTTCTGTGGCAATCGCTTTGCGATCAGGGAGGTCAGGGAGCCAGCTGCCCTGACAGGGTTTGTCTCGTACGCGTTGCTGGAAAATTTCTGCACCATTTATGATATATCTGCCTTGTTATGCTCCCTCAAGCTCCTAAAAACTGGCCAAACAGCTTTGAAAACATATCAGTTCTTCAGTAGATACTGAAAGAAACTAAGCTTGCTTTGTTACAATATCCAAAGGCAAGCAAAGCCTCCTCTCTCTGACAGAGAAATGAGTATTTGAAATGTGTTTTGTGGAGTGTGTTTGAAAGTGATCTCTGCAACACGTTTAATCCCGTCAGGGAGTTCTAAGATCTCTTTGCATTTTTGTAAAGATCTCATAAAGAAGACTCAGGAGTTTCTTTTGCTGTGACGTGGATCTTTATGTGAGCATCCCAGTCCCTGGTCTAACATGACTGGCTTATGCCTTCAGTGGGCTGCGATATCCGAGCAGCAAATATTTCTCTCGGGTCATACGGAATCTTTGGCTCTTAACAACAGGGTTGGTCAATATTTTGTGAGGGACTTTTTCAGCCTGAGTAGAATGTAGCCCAAATCCCTGCTCGTGCAGCCCTTACCCCTGTTTTGCACAGCAAGGAGAAGCTGAATATAAATCTTTCCCACTGATGATCTTGTGACTGATGGGTCTGGTTTGACATAGGCTGTAGGTGGGGCAATAAACAAGCTTAAAGCGGAGTAAAAGTGATCACAGATAAATCTGAGCAGTAGTTAATGATTAGCCTTTGATACAGATAATGATACACATTCTGCTTGTCAGCATTATCTGGAAGTTTAGAAACTTCCATCTGTCTCGGGCTTCTTGCCTGTTTGGAGTCTTCTGCTCTCCTGGAGTCAGTAGATGGAAAACCTGTCTCTGGAATAGTAAGTACTCAGCTTTTTTTAGCTCTGAATCATTTCTGCTTTGGATTAGCAGCTCTGTGGCAGTCCAAGGGTTTGAAAGCCAGATGAAAATGGCAGCGGTCGAAGCTTTTACCCAGAGTGGTTTTTTGTTACTCATGACTAAAAGAAAAAATGTGTTGGTTGCTGTTTGTTCTAGCTTTCTGTGGCCTAGAGGTAGCCCTGTCAGAGGAGTGTCATGAGGCTGAGGCATTCCAAAGAGGCAAGTTCCTTCCCAGAGAATGGTGTGATTTGATTGCCCTTTCCCTCTTCTTGGTGTCGCAGGAGACCTTCTACCCTGCTGAGTTGACAAAGGGTGAAGGTGCGATTGTATTTTTGCATTTCCAGAAGGGAAGATGTAGAGGTGTTCTGTTCTGGGGACCAGGGCTATGAACTTGTTCTCCAAGCTCTTACAAATATCTGCCTTACTACCTGGAAGCTATTTGTATGTGACATGTTTCCATCCTTTTGCTGTTAGCCGAGATCACGGAGCAAGAGCAGGAAAGTGCCTCTGGTGATGTAAACTCTGGTTTTATCCATCTGCTGAGAGAGCGACTTCCTGGGCTTAATTAAAATGACAGTGGAATGGATTTTGCTCCTGATGACCTGTGTTCTACCTTGCTTTTTGCTCCAAAACAGCTTCGGGCTTCTCTAAACAACCAACTGAAGGACAAAAAAATTTGATTCTTGGCTGTGGTAGAACAAGCTTTTGTTCTGAGGGAGAGACATAGATGGTGGTGGAAAAGAAAGTGAACATGCATTTGTTTCCCTTCTGCAGGCAGGGGGAAAAAAAAAAAAAAGACTACTTTTCTGAAAGTCAGTCTTGCAGACTGTTAGGTCTTTGGGGGAAAGCCTGTGTTTAAAAGGTGACCCCGACATGCCAGAGTAGGAGCTGGAAGTCCCAGCGTATTCCCGTAGGAGCTGACATCAACAGCGCGTGGCCATTGCAGCAATGTCTGGCACAGGCTGGAACGTGACAGCTCCAGGGAAGGTGAATGGTTGAGTGGCCACCTTAAAATGCTGTGTCTGCACATGGACACGCATCTAAGAGGTAATTGTAGCCCAGCAACTACTTTAATATGAAAAGAAAGGAGTGAAATGTGCTCCTGGGATCGTTATACGAGGGAGCTTTCAGATGTGGTTGAAGCCAATGCCCAATGCAGGTTGGTGGCGAGTGTGTTTACACGCGCACATTGGACACGCAAAACCGTGTATGAATTCCTTAAACCAACGTGTCTCGCGTCTGTAGAATGGATTCCTAAAACTTAATTAACAAGGAGTTCTGGAGGGTGGTTTTCTTCTTGTCCAGATTCTCAGAACATACTTGAGAGCTGGCTGAGAACTTGTACAAATGTTGCCTTTTCTGGGCTAAGTGGGTTTGTGCTGTTGGAAAACCCATCCCCAGACAGAGGGGAAGAGCCGACTGCTCCCTGGCTTCTGCAGGTTGGTGTAAATGGCAGGGTTGTTATCAGCTGATCCATTAGCTTAAAACCATCTGTGATACCACTGCATTGCCTGAGGAGGGAATGATACTGGAGGGAGCTTTTCTCTGCCGAAGGTTCCCAGGATGTTGAAGAACAGAAGCGTTTTATTTCAACTCCAGGATCTGTATCTGTGTCCATGAATGATGGCCTTGCTCTCCGGAGCACGGAGCAGCTCCTCGCCATCTCTGCGAGAGCTGCTGAGTCCTTGATGTGTGCAGGTTGTCAAACTACGCTGAAGTGGTAGGTGGCTGACGGGGTGACCTGCTCCAGCTGAGCCTGCTTCAGCAGGGCAGTTGGCCTTGATGATCTTAGGAGCTCTCCTGAACCTCAGTGGTTCTGCATTTGAAGATCTTCAGCGCAGGTCCTCCTGCGGCGACATGTGGAACAAGGGAAAGCAGGGTGAGATCTGGGAATCATCCCCGAGTCTTCTGAATCATCTGTCTTAATGGACTTTGGGCTCCTGTTTAGGAGGCCTGTAATAAACCACTGCCATCCATTTTATTACCTTTGCCATTAGTTTTATCTACGTGAGATGAAGGTATTTATGGTGTTGCTGGATAGCACCTGTAATCTTGCACCTGTATTAAAGGCCAGCTAATGCACTTCTAGGGCACATTGAGTCACGCTGCATTTTTGCAGCTGAGGAGACTTTTCCTTGCTTCCTTGGGAAGGCATTTGCCGACTCTTGGTTTCATTTGGTGTCTCCTGAGATAATTTTACAGTCTCACAGGGCTGAAGGCACCATTTTAAATGAATCTGCTCAGAGCTGCTTAGCCTGGTGTGTGTGTCCTTCCCATGTGGCAATGCTTTATTGAGTACTAACTTGGGAGTAGTGCCCTGTCTGACATCCTGATGTATCTTGCATTCCTCAGAGGCCAAAAGCTTCTGCTCGTGGCCGCTGGATGGTCACAAACAATACAACTCCGTGCCCTCTGGCCAGACACCCTTCTTGTGGGAGACCTGCTGGCTCCTTTTTGTACATACCAGTGGCTCAGGTGGTGTGAACCTGGAGGAATCTGGATGGTGAATCAGTGAGCGTGATGGTGAATCTTGTGCACAAAAGGTTTTGGGTTGTTTTTTTGGTTTAGGGTTTTTTTTTTTACATTTTAAGATTTAAGTTTTCCCTTTGCTTAAAAGAAGTCTGCTGTAGGTAGAAGAATGCATGCCAGAAGCTGTTCTGGATTAGGGCATAGAAAATAGGAAGAGGGCCTGGGTTTTCTAAGGGAGCAAATGTTGTCTGAGATACAGTTCCAAATATTACTTTTTTTTTTTTTTTTTTACATTTAATAGTTTTTGAAGAGTCCTGCAAGGCTCGGGACTCCATCCCGTGCGTTCCTCAGCATACAGCGAGGCCGTGGGGTGTTTCCTGCTCTCTGCCTGTACAGATCACATCTCCCTGGCCACCATTCCTGTGCTCGGTTGTGTAACCTCTCTTTAGAAACCGCCACAGAGGATAAGGAAGTATCTATTTATTCAAGAAGTTACGTAATCTTGGAAAATATGGGTCACGTGGTGCTTCTTTTCTGTCTCCTCTTCCCGCTGCTGTCCGGTTTGTCTCCCCGGGTCAGGAGGAGCGTTAGGCTGCTTTCCTCAGCTGACAAGTGAGCATCAGGTATTTTTTAGTGAGGTTCCTTGGGTGGTTCTGCCCAGACGTCATGCACGGTAAGCAGACTGCACTCGGCTAGTCTGGCATCCCAACGAGACCTGTTAAACCACTGGGATTTAAGCCATTCTGCTTTATCTCTGCTTAAACACAGCATGGGCCCTGGGGGGAAGGGGAGGCCTTCGGGTGTCTCCTCCCTGTGTGCTGAACGCTGGCTATTTTGTGACATGGGTACTGATGAATGCGTAATGCTTCATACCCTGGATGATCTGAGGGGAGAGATGAAGCTGTGATAAGGTGGCCGGCCAGACTGCGGTCCTGGGGTAATTGCTTCAGGAGTCTTTGACGTGCACAGGGAGTGCTGAAGAAGTTCTTCTGTAGAAGCTTCCTGGGAATTGCCTTTGATGGAAACTTGTTAGTACTAGCTCTGAATTTATGCTGGTGTTGGCTATGAGGAATTCTGGTGCCTGACGTGCTTTTGTAGGAGCTCTTTGGATGTTTGATAGAGAAATGGTAACGTGGCATCCTCTGTCAGTTCTGGCATCTCTTTTCTCTGCGGATGAGTGCCAGAGTCAGCTTTGTGAGGCATCTTCTTGGCTTTGGGAGCTCTGGGACTGGCATTCGCTCCTCAGGTCTTGCATGTTCCGAGGTGCCTCAATTCTGCTGCTCTCCAGAAACTTCTGTGCTCTGCGTGTCAGAAAAGGGGGATGACAGAAAGGACAACGACAAGTGCAGGGCAAAGACGGGATCTGGATGGCTACTGGTGGAAGGAACAGAGAAATGAAAACGAGGAGAGGAGAAAATAGCAGACGTGTACAGAATGGCAGAAATTGTGCTCGTGATGGGTTTGAGCACAGCAAGTCGCTCCTGCTGAGCGCGGAAGTCCCAGGCCTGCTACAGAACTGATCTGCTCTGGCTTTGGCACCCAATACAACGCTTGCGTGTCCTTGTTTTCTGTGCCCTGTGAGAGGAGCTGGCTGGCAGTGGGTGCTAGGCTGGTGGAGCTGGAGTGGTAGTGTAAAAAAGGGGAAAGTTTTGTGACGCTCGCAGATGAACAGGCAGCCACTGAACTATGGAAGAGATCCTATTTGTTTTTTAATTGGTACCATCTTCATCACCGTTGGAGTTTGCTGTCTGCATCTCGCCTCTCCGAACACTGACTGTCATGTTCGTTAGCGTTTGTTCCAGTGGGAAAACAACTTTGGTTGCCATGTCTGGTCCTGGCCTCCTGCTTCTGGTCAGTGGGTGGGTGGCTCTGGGCCAAGTGAGCTGTGCTTTGTTCCCCAAACTGTGCTTTTGATTTGCTCAGCTTATAACAGTCTCTGGGGCTGGGCTTGTCAAAGATGGCTGAGGGTGGAATATGCTCAGATCCTTTGAAAGTGTCCACTGGGGCCTTCGGGTTAATTTGGGTTTCCTTGGGTTGGAAGCACTCGTGTTTTGTCAGGATGGCAGCAGGTTAGTGCTGTTTTAGTAGAGCACTTCACGTCATTTCTGACATCTCTTTCTCCAGCACTTGTTTGCTGTGTCCTGCTTGGCTGCCCTTCGTGAGGGCAAGAGCCACACTGTGCACACAGTTCACCAGCCATCCTCAGCCTCGTGACAGCTTTCAGCATCTGTCCATCACCCCAAAATAGCTGCCTCGAGCCACACATCTGCAACAGATGTGTGCTCGGCGATGTCTGCAAACCAGATGAGCGCTAGGCTGTGTTTTGCAGGCCTGTACCCTGCAGTGTTCCCAGGAGCTGCCAGCTCCAATACCAGTGGCATTCCAGGATCTTTCCCTTCCTACTGGTGTGCACTTGTCAGGGTAAGGACTGTGTTACGTCTGCAACAGCATGAGAATCATTTAGTCGGGTGTCCCGGCTGCTGTATCCTGAGCCCAAAAGCCCACTGCGTGCCTTCAGAACTGTTTATCTCTGTCAGGGAGGGGAAGAAGCAGCTTGTTGCTGCTGTGCTGAAGAGATGGTGTTACTGTCTCGTGTTCTGCTGACAGTGGGGCAGCCTGGAGAGTGTAAGTTGTGACCCCAGGATTTGGCCCAACAGTTGGAAACATGGATTGATCTCTTAAGTTTGCAGCTCTTCTTTTAGAGGGAAACAATGTTCACCAGTCTGCGTGGGAATGTGGTCAGGATTCTCCTGTAGATGAGGGGAGTTTCTGCTGGTTCCTGTGCTGAGGTAGTCCCACCAGCATCGCTGACCTAGAGTTTGTGAGGGAAAGAGACAAACCAAGGAGCCATGGCATTGGTCCTGTTATCTCTTCCTGAAGTCCAGTGTGGTCATTGTGGAAGTAATCTTACCTGCTTTACTGAGGCAAGGATTGAGAGGTGGCCAGGATAGGATGGGATAGGACAGAGTAGGACAGGTTAGGAAGGGATAGTTAAGTTGGAAGGGACGTACAACAGTCCTCTTGTGTAACTGCCAGGTTGTAGCTTGATGGAGGTTGGGACCCTTTGTGAGACAGTGGAGGATGGCTCCTGGATTTCGATCCAAAGCTTTGTGTGCATTCCAGGTGCCTGAACCCGGGCTGTGTCAGCCCTCGCTGGCAGAGATGAGGTTATGGTCAGGGAATCATTGGCAAGGACTCCTCAGTTCCGCTTTGCTTTGCAGGAGTATCCTTCATTTACTGCTTTTCCAGCTCCTGGAGTTTCAGTGTGGCTGAGCAAAAAGATGCTCTGGAGAGAGGAGTCTGTTGCTCACTCTGCCCAACTCACCATTATGTTCTCCATCTGTACACCTCTCTTGCTGGCACTTCTCAGCCTTTCCTCTGATGTTGCCAGTCTTACAGTCTGAGGTTTTCTGCTCTGCAGCGTTGTTTTCTGCTGTCTTTCACTTCACTGGGCCTGTTTGTAATGACATGGGCTGGTGTGATGCTCTGCTTCATGAAGTTCAGTGCATTGTCCTGTAAAGAACAGTCTGTCCTTAGTTATTTTTATTTTTTTTGTTCAAAGATTTAGAGATTTCCTGAGGAGACTGCAGAAGCTGGAAGATTGGGAGTGACCGTCCCCTTCTAGGGAAGCAGATCAAGCAGGGTCTCTAACAGAAGGTGACCAGACAAGTTTGCTATGAAAACAAACTCCATCAAAGGATCTGATCAGAGCCATGCTGAGAGGAAGAGCCCCGGCCCCTCCTCTGGCAGTGGGGATCGCGCGAAGGGAATGCGACCAGCTTCGTCTCTGGCGCATAGCTGAGCATTGCTTTGGTTCAGAGCAAAAGATGGGACCTTAAGGGTTGAACCAATGCTGATACTCCATCAACTTCTTTTAATCTTCATTTTAATTACAAGTAGATTAATGTATATAACTGCACTGAGCTGCCAGATAATGTGCAGCCCCAGGAAGGCTGCGTGAGCCAGCATCTCAGCTGGAATCCATCGGCTGAAACTGGGCTGCTGTTTGGGGTTTTTTTTGTGATGTGATTGGGTGCTCTGTGGTAGATCCATGTGGAGGGTGCAGCCTCTCTCTTGGGGACAGAACAGCCCTGTATGGGGAGGATGAATATCAGTACAAGTGTGCAGTGTGGGAAAGAAACCCAAGGATTTGGGAAGAGTAAAGTCAGCAAAGGGTGGCAGCCAGGAGCCCTGAAGGATAGACCTTTGCAGCTCAGAGAAGTGTGAGAAAATAGCAAAATGACTCAATTTGGCAGGGCTTCCTGGATCCTGCAAAGATCTGCAGACCCCCCGTGAGTTCCCCCGGGCACTGGGGAAGGGGCAGGTACTCGCAGAGCGGGATTGTTGGCCCCAGCCTTGTGATCTGGCTGTGCTGAGAGAACCTGAGCTGAACTCTGCCTTCATCCTTCACCCCCAGACTTCCCCACGTGGGTGGCAGGAGGCTTTGCTCCACTCTCTCCCCACATCCTGCCTCTCGGGTTTGTTGGGGTTGCCTTGAGAAAGGGCCTGTCTCAACCTGGGTGAATACCAGCAGCTGGGGGGGGTCTGTCATCTCAACCTGGGTGAATACCAGCAGCTGGGGGGGG
>JANIJG010010280.1:0-39140 GCA_024611175.1 Megaceryle torquata
GGGTGCTCAGAGCCCCGGCCAACCTCCCCTGCAATGGTGCCAGGGATGGGGCAGCCACCACCTCTCTGGGCAACCTGAGTCAGGTGTCACCACCTGAGTAAAATGTTTCTCCCTTCTCTTTCTAAATGTTCCTCTTTTAGTTTCAAACCATCACCTCTTGTCCTGTCCCAACAGGCCCTGCTAAAAAAATACACACCTAAAGGTGTGGCAGGAGGATGATGAAGATGGAGATGACCAAACCCTCCATCTTCACCCTCTCAAGAGCTGACAGAGGTCAGAGCCCTTGGCTTCCACCCCACAGGACCCAAGGAGGGGGTTAAAAGCCTCGCTCCCCTTCCTGCCTCAGGACACAGGCAGCAGGGCAGGGGGGTGGCAGCCCTGCAGAGCTCGCTCTCGGAAGGACACAAAGCGCTGTTGCTGCATCTAAAAACTCTGCAGAAACTTCACAAACCAAGTATTGCAGAAAACCTCACCTACTGTAAGGTCCAAGTGGTTTCTCTCCCCCAGAGCACGGAGTCTATAAAGGCAGCCCCTTTGATAATAATACTGTAGGAACTGAACACAACCTGAAGGAGGAGAGAAAAACATCACTGCACTGGCTGTTCAGAAGTATGAGAAACATCAAACTACTCGAATCGTGTTTAATCCGACAGCATTTAATTGCTGTTTATATTTTTACATTGCATATTTGTATTCCTACAGTTTAATACTCCTGTATTTATCAAACAGAAGTGTTTTCTTGTAAGCACTTAAGATACAAGATTATTTTATCCCCTGAATTAGCAAGGTAAGATTTACTCACTCTGAAATATTGAAAATGCTAAAAATTGACTGCGAAACATTTGATACATGAGTCCATCTGGCCTGAAAGCAAAATACAAAGGAGGTCCATTGGTTTGATAAAAATCATACGATGCCCTTCGCCCTTCCCCACCAAGCCAAATCCCATTAGCAAATGAAGCAAGCAGCTGGTCCCAGTCTGCTCCACCCAGCTGGGAGCCCAGAGAGGGTGCCACAGCCACACATCACAACCCTGGCACATAGGAAGTGTTCTCACTGATTAGGTTTCCCCTAATTAAAAACCTCTGCAGTGGCTGTGCTCTTTATTCTGAGGGTAGTTCAGGATAGACAGAGGACAGGGGACCTTCTGCTCCAGTCACTGTATCATCCCCTTACAGACTGACGAGCAGAACAGTCGTTGTTTTAAAGCAATTTTTAGTTATCAGTGAATCAGTTCATGCCACAGTTGAGGCAGGTCGTGCAGGGGCCGTACGGGGGGCTCATCCCTGCGTGCTCAACCAGCATCATCATCTGTGGGACAGTACCTTGCATTTTTGGCTTTACACTCTGTAATCCGGGTGCAGTAAAGGCACCAACCATTCATCTTGTGGTGTCCTCACAAAGTGCTGCTGCTCTTTAGTTACACAGAAACTGGGAGCACAACTATGGCTTAGGGTTTGGATTTCTTTCTTTTTAAGTCAGCAGTGTAAATACAAACTTGTGGTGTTGTATTTAGCACCGAAAACGTCTAACATCAGACAAACGTTAAGTGGGATGCTTTGCCATGTGGCCACAGCATCGTGGTCACGCTGGATTTAAAAGCTTAGATGATGCAAATTCTTTGAAATGTCTTGAAGCACCTCGAGCAGGTGAGAGCAAACTCACCACGTTAACATCACCCCGGACAGGAACGTGGAGACATAGTGATGAGACACCCACCAGCCTTTGATCCTGAATGAAAGAAACAAATGTGGCAGTTAGAAGAGAAATGTGGATTTTTAGCATTGTAAGTCTGGCTTTAAATACAATGGTCCTGACCTGGGGGAGGAGGAGACAAAGGAACAAAACAGATGACCCAACTTAAGCAAAGCGGGTGCTGGGGAACAACATCCTGGCAATAGGGCTTAGCTGGGGGCATGAATCCACGAGTGCTGGAGGGAGCCTCAGCACTGGGGCACATCACACGTGCTCTCACAAGCTCTCCAGCACAGCAAGCAGCAGCAGTCCCTGCAGCAGCAGGTACCACGCTGACTAATGATGCACAAGTTGCAACCCACACACCCTTTCTTTTTTCTGTGCCATGCAAATGGGTGACATTTCCCAGCCCTTCCTCTGGGGTGGCTGCTTCTTTCAGACACGAACACTGCAGAAAGCTCAAAAAATTACACTAAAGTGAGCAAAAGCTGTAGTGAAATCAAGAAGTAAATTGCTGCCCCAGCAACAGCACTGCTTTGGAAACTAAGCCAACATGATGGGCTAATCTGGGGCATTTCCAACCAAAGCTCTGCGGTCTCTAACACAAGACAGCACTGGTCACGAATAAAGCCCAAGCTCAGAGGTTTCTCTGCTGGCCTCAAGCAAGCAACTTTGCATCCCCATGCTTTGCTTTTCCCTCTTCATCTCCGACCCCACAGTGATCCGCCCTCTCTGGAAAGCACCCCAAAACAAGACCTCATGCCCACAGCAGCCCTGGGGGCAGCCACGCTTGCAGAAGAGACCAGCTCAGCCCTGCTGCCCACAGTGACCACTGGGAACTGCGACCTCAAACAGCTCCCAGCAATCAACCCATTTTTAAGATTTTGCCCCCAGGCAAAGTAGGAAGGCCCCAGTTTTCCCACCACACACGCCACACTAGTTCCTGCCTCCAGGCACAAACCCCCTCTTGCTTCGGAAGCAAGGAGCACAAGCATCCAGCCAGGAATGCCAAGACAGGACTCCCAATAACGCTCCCTCCCATCCCCATTTTGAGGAGGTCATGGAAGCAACTGGCTTCAGAGAGGGAAGCAACTGGCTGAAATAAGGAGCAGCGAGCTATTCCCAGCTGATTATCAGATATTGCAACTTAATTAGGTGGAACCTACACACAAGGTCCTTTCTCCATAAACACACACACACCCCAGACCACTATAACCAACCCCCAGCTACAAAAACCATCCACCACTTTGGACGAAGAGCTTATCAACTTTGAGGAACTGCACCTTCTCCTCCCTCCCCAAACCTCAGGTCGCCACATCTGCCCTTGGAAGCGAACAGGGAGGGGGGTGGAGACAACAGACCCCACAGAGAGGTGTTAGCATCTCAAATGTGCTGAGCGTCAGCACCAAGTCCCTTTTTATTGCTCAGTTTAGTTTTCAGGACACTTTAAGTAGTTTTGCAGGTGCCACGGTACCTCGATCCATTGCTAATGAGAATGCTTTCCCGTATCGTCAGCGTGCAGTAATACCACACTAACAGAAAGTTAAACACTTCATCTGTCACCCTGGGAAAAAGGAAAAAACAAAACAACACAACACACAGTAAAAAGAAAAAGCCTGTTAATTACAGAGACACGTTAAAAAAAAAAAACAAAACCGAAACCAACTCTTTTTAACTCTGTCCCCTTGGGTGAATGAAAACCTGCCCAAGTGAAGCCACGGACACAGAGCCCCAGCCCTGAACATCTCCCATCCACATCAGCAGCACTGCCAGGCTCAGAGCCCTTTCCTCTGGGAAGTGCCCCCTGATAGGAGACTGCAGATCTTCAGCTGATAAGCAGGTATGCAGAGATGACATTAATTCCTTCTGAAGGAGAGAAAGCACCATGGAAGCAGCAGATGATCCAATTTAGAGAAGCATTTCCAGGCTAATTCAATGAGGAGATTCCATAAGATCTATACAAATCCAATCAACTAAGAGAGCAGAAGAGCATTATACTCTGAGGGAAAAACAAACAAACAAAAACCCCAACAAAACTTTATTTTGCCCTCTGTAAACCCCTGAAGCTGAAGGGATTCAGGGCAGCCTCTGGATACAGCAGCTTCACTCCCTGGTACGATCCTGAATTCACAGACCCAGAGAGACCTCAGAAGAAGAGCCAGGCTCCAACATCTTCCCGATTTTTAAGCAAAACTAAACAGAGGAAGCTTGCTGGTGTTCAGATACTTTACCGTGGCCTAGAGATAATGTTTCAGGTTTGATCTTTTCATGCAAATCCTCTCGTTGCATTTGCAACCCCAGAGCTGCAGCACAGCACCAGTCCCTACCCAGGACAACTTGTGAGCAAAACTAACTGTTCCCAAGCACACCACGGTGCCAGAAAAACAACAGGTCAGGAAACATGATTTTGGACTTCTCTTAGTTGCAAGATACTCCAAACAGAAGTTAAACAAGGAAAAGCAAGTAGCTAAAATATAGGTCCTGCTGGTGTTGAAGAAGGGGTGCAAAAACTGTCCGGTTGTCCAGCTACTCAAAGCCTAAACCCTGCCAGAGCCTGTCTCACCATCCATAACAGAAAAGAACAGTTAATTCAAACACAGCACATTTTTTATTCAAAATAACTAAAATTGAAAGTCAAAATACAGGCTTACCTGTAGTGAAGAATAAACCTGCAGGTGACAGCCCCAAGTAATAAGATTATCGTCAGATAAAGTTTGAACTTCTCATACTCATCCTTGTAGGCAAACCTGGAAGGGAACAGCCACGATTTACGGACACAAAGGGCTGTTTTACCAGAATGTGGCTTCACTTTTTTGAAACCAGAAACAAATCCCCAAGCCAAGAAAAATGAGGTTTTGCTTGAAATATTTAGAAAAGTAGCAGACAGCAGCAAAAGGCAGAGTTCTGCCTGCAGGGTCCATCTGGGCTGCATGGCCATCATGTTGCAAGGTAACTCAATGGTTTAAGTCTGTAAGAGCTGGTTTCTGGGTTGGCATGATAAGATTTCACAAAAAAAACCAAAAACAAAACCAAAAACCAACCAAACCAACCAACCATAATCTCCCTTTTCTGGAGCACTTCATGCCTAGAAGTCACAATCCCATTTTTCACTGCAACCCTCCCCCCCTTGCAGTTAAGACAACGTGCCGGGCTTAAAAGCAATCAATGGGCAGAATCCATCAGAGCTCAGGAAGCATTACTTTGGCCTCGTATCAGTCTGACTTGCTCCCCCTCAACAGTTCATCTTTTATCAGCTCTATGAGAAACCCATTCCCATCTCCAGGCTTCAGTCCATACCCACGGCTGGCCCCAGAGAAATCAATCCAAATTCACACGTGTGGAAACACTTACTTTGCTTGGTTACTGAGGAGAGTTACATTCACATTTCCCAGCACCAGATTTAAGTACAGGCTGGAAGACAAAAACCAAGAGTGGACCCACATGAGTTGTTTTATTTGAATGACCCAAATCAGAGTCTAAGGCACCAGCGTATCCACCAAAGCAACATCTGCCTTGTTTCAAAACCTCCAGCAAACAGCAAAGACAGACTACAGAAGGGGATTTAAATGTAGGAAGACTGGTCAGCATTTCCAAGAAGTTAGAGAAAAGGTTTATTTTTCTGGTCCCTTTTCTGTTTAAAGGTGAGATATGAACTGCCCCAAACCAAAAATAACAGGGAAAAATAAGAAAAGTTTCTGATAGAAACTTGCAAGAGGCTGCAGCATCATGCTGTGATGACAAGTGAAATCTTTAACAACCTTGCTTGAAGCCAAGTAGAAATTTAAATTCACTTAAACTCTATTAAAAAAAATTGAGAAAATACTCGTGATGATTTAATCTTAAAAGTATTAGCACAGGAAAACATCCAACAGTGAATTGCACGATCTCTTGCCAACGCAGGGTTACTTTTATTTTAACAAGAGAACCTGCCCTGCCTCCACGCAGTACATTTACATACACTGCCAGCTAATGAATTCTGTGTACAACTCACACAGCAGCTCAGGGAGAGAATTATGACTAATCCAGTTTTACATGTATTTCTTCAACACGCACATTATCCTTCAGGAACAATACCACTGCAAACCCTTAAAAGAAAAAAAATAAAATAAAGTCAGCCTTGCTGGAGCACATACCCGTTCTTCTTTGGCAAATAGGCTTCCATGTCAAAGAAGGCATTTTGCCTCTCCTTGATCTGGGTGCTAATTTCCTGAATGAGAGCAAACTCTTCGGGACTCGCTCTGGGCTTGCACCTGTAAGAACATGGAAACAAGAAGTTCCTGGTCAGGTTTTTACCTCCTTTATATTTAAACCTCTTATATTTACTACCTCCTATATATATATTATATTTATTATATATAATAAAATATATTTATTTTTTATATGTAAAAGAAAAACACCCTTGTCATAAAAATGCACGTTGTTAAAAAGCTAACTGGGCGAGTCGACGCCGCTGCGCACTTTGCTCCTCTATTTCTGCAGCACCTTTTGGTTTACCATGGTTTTATTTCGCTGCCTGGTTTATATCATAGGATATTTCAACCAGCTGATTTATAAATCAGCTTCTCTTTTCATCTCAGCTCAGTGACAGGATCCCATACTCCTTCCCTAGCAGAGCACTTGGGGAATATTGTGCTTTGTTTTTTTTTCAGGAACTCTTTCTACTTAGGGACCTTTGTGCGCTGTTTCAGGCACTGCCCTTGCAGAGGCTGCAGCTCTCCAGGCATGAAAGATTTCAGGTTTTAACAAACATGCAGCTGATGATTTACTGACCAGCTGTGGTTTTACCAAGTAACGCAGAGCAGAGCACAGCGGCGTTAGCAGCCCCTGGTGTCAGAGGTGGTTCCTTCTGACCTGCACACAACAAATTTAGCCTGTGGCTTCTGGGGATCAGCCAGGCAGCCAGAGACTGTTCCCTCCTGTAAATCCACCCAGGAGCAAGTTACACCTTCAGGTTCAAGGAGTGATGCTCCTTCAGAGCTTTGCTCACCCAGAAAAACACAGAGACCAAAAGCTGTAAGGTCCTGCAGCATACGGCACGCACCACGAGGACACAAACCCACACAGGGTCCCTCAAAGATCTTCTTTATTTACAGGGCTCCATTTCTCCTGGGGTTACAAACATTTTACTTGACTGTGATAGATGGAAGGGACTCCAGAAAAATATGGAGCAGAATTAGCACCGTGACAAAGACTGCATATTAACGTACAAATAATCCAAGCATTTCAACCCATTGGGAAGGAGAAACATCCCACCCCTGCCTCCTCCACCCTCCAGGTCTCCTGTTACCGCTGCAGGCTGTGCTTCAGATCCCTTAGTGTCTTCTTCTGCCGGTGTATAGAGCTGCTGCAGGCTGTCTGCAAGCTGGTGACTTCTTCCAGTTTCTGCCTGTAAACTTTGTGGGTTTCCTGCAGGAGAAGAGGAGATGATTGGTAGGAAGAGCCCTTTGAGTCTAATGCAGCTTCAATGGACATTAAGATCCTGCAAAACAAAGAGCATCCTCTGCACTCTCTCGTTTCCTCTTTCTCCCAAGCCTTCCCAAGCCTTCCCCCTCGGGAGATCCTCATTCCATCCCACCTTGTAATGAAGCCAGTGCCCATCAATGGGTGGCTTTAACCACCTACTGAGCTGTTCTGGGTTGTGCCAAGGGGATGCTCAGTGCACTTGTACCAAAGTACCTTGGAAAATGCCAAGGGGGAGCTCCTTCAAAGCTGGAGCAGCAGCTCCTGTGTGGCCCTGGACCAGCACTTTCAGCCAGAGACAAGTGTCAGGCCAGTCAAAATAGGCATTGCAGCTGCAGAGGAGGTAAAGCTGCTCCCAGGAAAAAACAGGCTCCTGATGCTACGAGTGTGTCTAAAAAGCCACGTGCAAGAACAAGCACGAGTGGACAACATCACTGAAATACTTTTTTTACTAGAGAATTAGGATTTTCTACCCCAAGACATCAGGATTTGACTTGAATGCAGCTCAGCAGCACAGGGCCTTCCTCCAAAGCAGATTTAAGCACCACCAGCATCTCGTGGAGCTGGAACAGCATGACATCCTCAGGACAACACCGTGACATCCTCAGGACAGCACCGTGTTCCCCTCTTCTGCAATGCCACCTTCAGATACAAACTCGGCTGCAAGCCCTGAAGATCTCAGGTAAGAATTATTCCAACTTTTCACTTGGACGGTGCTACCCACCGGGCAACGCTCACGCCACCAGCAGCTGCCATCCCGCCACAAAGCATTTCTACTTTCCTTTTACAGATGGAGAAACTGAGGCAGGGAGAAGTCATTGACATTTTGCTGTGGTTTAGGTCAGACTTCAGCAGCGTGCTCAGCAAGAAGGCCAACCAGCGAGTACAGCAAACAAGCAATCAACCAACTCACCCCAGCTGGTGCTCCCCCCTCCAACGCCCAACCACCACCTTTCCTTCTGTTAGCAAGCCTACAACCCGAACTGACTTTTAAGAAAACAAGCTAAATCTGGAAATCACACTTTTTCCTTTTTTTTCTTGCAGCACACGTTCTGTGTAACAGCCTAAAAGAGGAAAAACAGCCCCGCAGAGCCAGAATAGTCTTTTAAAACTGGTTTAAAGATTTAAAGCCCGTGTTTAGGCGCAGCATCGATAACATGCAGGGGAGGGCAGGGTCCTGGAGGTAGAAGCATTTTGCAGATACTGCTCTCAAACCCCCCTCCAAAAATCGCACTGTGCCTCAACGCACTTTTGCGGAATGGAAGAACGGCCCTTGGACCTCCCCGTGTCCCACCGCAGGAAATTAAGCCCCCCGCAGGCGATGCTCGCAGCACAGGCGCCCCCTGCTAAGGGTGCACAAAGACACCAGGTCCTCCTCCTCCTCCTCCATCCTCGCTGCAGCGGTCCCCTTGAGTGAATCATTAAACCATACCCAGGGCACGGCCGGGGTTTGGTCTGGGACGTCCCGTGCGGACACAGCACCCGCCCGGGGGTACCGGGGCACGGCAATGCTTTTAGGGGGCTGTGCCCCCAAGTCCAGAGGTGCTTTGGGCGCGCACCCCGGGGCCTGCGGCCAAGGCATCCTGCAAGAGCGGCCCTGCCGGGCGCAGCGAAGAGGGGGCGAGCCCTTCCCCACCCCTGCGAGCTCCTCGCTGAGCCTGCCCAGAGGCAGGGGTCGGGGTTGGGCCGCGCACTCCGCGCTGCCGGCCCCGCGGGAGCCTGCGGCCAGCGGGGGGTGCGCTGGGGGCGAACCCGGCGCCGTTCCCCGCCTCACGCAGCAAAGCCGGGGAAGGCAGCGCAGAGCAACGCGAGAGAAGCGGCGGATGCGCAGCCGCGCGGCGCAGAAGGGAAAGGCGGTCGAGCCTCTGCGATACCGCGCAGGGCTGCACTGCACCGCACCGGCGCGGAGCCCTCCGCACGAGCCGCCGCCCCCCTACCTCACCTGGAGCTGCCGGAACTCTTCCTCCAGCTCCCGCCACTCGCCCCGGCACCGCTCCAGCTGCACCCTCATGGCGCGGAGAGCTGCGCGGTTCAAACGCGCACCCGGCGGTGGCGGAGGCGCGAGCCCGCACCCGGGGGCCCGGGGGCCACGTGCGCCCCTGACGTCATCGCGCGGGGCTGGGCGCGGCGTCGTGGTGGCGCGAGCTCGCCCCGCCCCGTCAGCTCCCCCCCGGCCCTCAGCCGCCGCCCGCCCGGCTCCGCTCGCACCGGGAGAACCCCTGCACCTTTCTCGGTGCCCTTCGTGCTGCTTTGTCCCTTCGGGCTGCGGCCTGAGGCGGGAACGGGGAGATAAAACCCTCCCCGTGCAGCGGGGACTCATCCCCTCAGAGGGAGCCTCTCCCTGACCTGACCACACCTGGGCTGAGGCGGCTCGGTCCGGCCCGGCCGCTACTTGCGGCCTGGGCACAGCGGGTCGTTAATATCAGAACGAGAAAATTACGAGAAGGTTCCTTTTTTTTAATTATTATTACTATTATTATTATAATAACTCACTTGGCAGCAGGACTGGCAAAAAGTGGGGCCTGGTGGCCTCTGGGCTGTACAAGCGCAATAGCACCAGGCCGAGCGCCAAGGAGCTCACGGTGAGAGCGATGCCCAGTGCACAGGGCACGGGAGGTGCAGAGGCTGCCAATGTGGGTACTGGGCGGTACTGGAATGTGGGTTTGCCACGAAATTTTGGAAATAGGCACAGTGGAATCAAAAACGAAAGAGGAAAGGAAAGGAAGCAATAAAAATAAAAATAAAATAAAAAAAAAAAAGGGTACAAAAGAGAGGGGAGGTGTGAAGCCAGAGTAAACGCTTGAGCTCAGTACTGTCCTCAAAGAGAATCTCTAAGACCCTGTTTCCTTGGATTAAGCACAAACAACCAAAAACATTTGGTGCAGAGACCCTCCTTGGTGTGCTTGCTGGCCCTGCTCTATTTCTGGTTATATATTAGTGTTCTCTGCTCATTCTGTTCCCTTTTTATGAACATGTGTGTTCATTTCATACATGTGGGGGTGGACACCTGAAATGCAGTCAATGACCTGCTGCCTGCCTCTGCGCTCGGTTTCCAGAGAAACCTGCTCAGAACCTGCAGTGGTTGGGGATTTCTGCTTATTTAAGAACCACCAACCACAGGAACGTTGCATTGTCCTTTCAGCTCCTCCAGTGAGGTCCGTGATTGTTCAGAGATCAAACATATGTTGTGGCAGGCCTTGATAAACTTGAAATAGAATAATAAACTAATAAGCGTAGTGCAAATATCACAGGACTTTGTTATGTCTCTCTTAATTCTTCCCCAGATTCTAGCATTTATCCACAATGCTGTGTAACAGGACCATATGGTAGAGGAAGCCTGCAAGATTCTGGATTGCAGAAAAAAAATCGTGTCTCAGATCACAGCTTTAATTCTGCACTGGACAGGTACTGAAACTTCTCAGTTCACCACAAGGTTGGAGTACTCTTTACCAGCAAAAGTATTTTCCCTTCCCATGTGAAAATAATCCCTCTGCCTCTGAAGTTCCTCTGTCACCTCAGCTCAGTTTATCACAGAGCCACCCCTAACACGTCACTGTATTTGTTATGGGCTTGTGTGCTTGGTTTGGAGTGGGGTGTAATGAGCAGAGCAAGCCCTAAAGATGCAGCTACATCTTACCCCTTCCTGCTCAGGGCAGGCTGGGGTGCTGGCACCCTCCTGTAGCCCTGGGTGAATCCAGGCTGGAGGGTGCCAACCTGCTTGGCAGGTCATGAGGTGCTCGGTGAGGTTGTCAGAGGTCAAGTTGATCCAAAAAGCGAGGGGACTGCTGCCGTGGGTTGCAGGTTTGACCCCCACGTGTGTTTTGCACCTGGCCAGAGCGAACATCCCTGTCTACACTGCTCACAGGGCCAGTCAGTTTAAGAGCAGGTGGTTCTGTGCATTTCCCCTTATTTCCTTTAAGTAAAAAAAACATTTAAGTAAAAATCCATCCACATTTGCAGGACTGATTGCATCAATCCTAAGAGGTACTCAGAATACATTGTAAACTGTAAATAACCCTTAAAACTATTCATTTCACTCTTGAGCTGTACACCTTGAACAGAAAGCTCTTAATATCACTTGAAGATACTTGCTCTGGGCCCTAATTCTGCATGTTTGCCCGATGAGACGTTCGCCGGGGCCTTTGGTCGGTGTTTCTGCGGGCACTGTGTGGACAAAAGCAGGAAATGTTGTGCATTTCCCACTCAGAGCTGTGCTGGCCCCAGAGCTCTTCCAGCACAGCCTCACACCGAGGGATCACCAGACCTTGATTCAAACCTTTCCTACCTCTTCCCTACACCTCCCAGCAAGGAACAATTCTTGTTCCTCACAGCATAGTGAGGCTGTGTATAATTATAACCTCAAAAAATTTCTTTCAAGGTCTTTTAACTAAGACATACTAATTATGCAAATTAATTCAAGAGATCTTTATTTTCTTTAAAACAGAAAACACAAAATAATTTATTTAAACACAAATAATGTGAGCGTAGCATGGCTGGCCCTGCAGCTGGGTCTAGCAATGTTTAATGTCACAGGTATCACAGGGTGTCAGCGTTGGAAGGGACCTTGGAGATCTTCGAGTCCAACCCCCAAATGTTGTGTCATTCAAAAAAAAAAATCTGAATTACCTGTAACCTCTTTCCACCTCCTGGCAGATTATAGCTGTTTGTATAATCTCATTATTTCAATCACATCTTTGTGAATAAAACCAAAACAAGCTAAGATAACGGGGAGTTTATTATTATTTTTAACCAGGACTAGAGAATTTGTGTATTATAGTGTGTTTAATATTACTTGCTAAGAATGGAAACTGCAGATGTTAATTAGATCTCTAAATTTTAAAAGGACTCTAATATCTGGGTTAAAAATCATAAAACAAAACTTCACGTAACATATATCACAGTCTATAGTCCCGAGTGACTTCAGATTCCACATCCTCAGCATTTGTTTTATTTAACTATCAACTTCTCTTTCAGTTTTCAAGTTTTTTTGCAATTTTTATTTCCACAACAACTAAAACACTCTCCAGAACTGGGTATCTCGCAAACCTAACCCTTCAGCTTTTGCTGCCAGAGATCTTCTAAGGCCTTTGCATAGCAAATCTACAAATAAGAAATATCTTTAATTAATCCTCAACTCATCAACCACTCACTGCTAGAAAATGTATCAAAGAAGATGAGTTAATAAATCAAGTTAAGGATCACAGCAACATTGTGACTGTTCAATTCTGTAGGAATACATGTAGTTAGTTACAGATGTACAGTTACATGTGAGCTCCTTTCTTTTGCCCTCCACACTACTTCTGAATGCAGATTCCATTCATTCTTTCCTCTTAGGATAATTGAGGCTCTTTTCTTTGATGCTTTTCCCCCCGCCCCATCCTAGAAATACCCAATTCTTTCCAGCACAGTGCAAACGGGAAAGGACAAAATATAAATATGGTCGAGTCCCGGTTCTAACATCAGGTGACAATAACCCATGATAAATAAAACACTTGGCACAGGTTTCAACTGGAAATGGGTAGTGCTGATTATCTTGTAATCTGGATTTATTCTTCAGTTGAGGACTTGAAGTGAAGCATTAGCTCGAGTATGGCCAAATTTATCTGTCTCCATCTTCATACCGGGACCTGCGGTTTTAATACAATATTCAGGGTCCTGCAAAGCACTCCACGGTTGTGCAGTAAATAATTCTCAGCTTTGGGTAACTTCACTAATTAGTATCATAACTCTGCCTTTGAATAGTCTCCTGCAGGTAGTTAAGTAGACACAAGTAGCTGTAAATCTGCAGTGAAAGAAACTCATGGGGAAAGGGTATCTCCTAAGTGCTTCAAGAACTTCAGCATTTCACTTGCATGCCTGTGTAAGTGTTCAGACCTTTCGGATAACCTGGAGTTCTTACTTTAGGTTGTTTTGATGTAAAAACAGCTTTTTTTTTTTTTTTTTTAATCTTGAGAGAGCTGCTCCCAGCAAAACAGAGGGGAGAGTTTTGAAGAAACGCTTTCCCACAAGGCTGCCTCTTCAGCCAAAGTTAACCAGCGGAGTTTCCATCGCTTCAATCCCTCCTAAATCTTACTAATAATAATTCTTTAAAACAGCAGTGGGGAAACTCCTTCAGCTCTGCACCCACTCTGCGCTCATCCGGCTAAACCCGACACACGCTTGGTTGGAGTCCAAGACCCTCCCACCTCTTCTCCTGGCTTTTCTTCTGAATATAGCAGCAATAAAACACACATTGGAGCATCCTACTTCCACAGTATGTTTTTGTCACATTCTTCACCTTTAACGGATCCCAGCATATGTTTCACTAAACGTTGGGGTTTGTGGGGTTTTTTTCTCTATTTAATCTACAAAGTTCCAAGAATAAACTTAAATTATTTATTCTGACAGTTTTCAGTTGGTTTGGGCATTTCACTTGGGTGATTCCCCAAGCTTTGTGTGAGCAAACTCAGCTCGGAGCAGCTGTCTCTTTTCATTGCAAAAATGATTGGTTTCAGATGTAGAATACTGAAATCCTTTGAGCTTATTTAACTTCTTAAAAATCTTACTCTTTAAACTGAAAAAAAAAAAGTATCATATATCATGGGACCTTGCTCCATAAATGGCATATTTCTGAGCATTTTCCCCACGCATCCTCCCCTTGTTTGGTTTGCTCTTCAGTGTGTCTGAACTGGAAGAAGGTGGAGAGTCCATTGCAACAAATTCTATTGGCAGTATAATGGGCTCAGCTAAAGCATAATTTACGCCGACTGATTTAACAGCTTCCTTTCAGCCTTAATAAATGTAAAGTTTGATCAAATGCCAGACAACTGAAGCAGCAATGATACCAACAGCAGCAGAACTGAAGCCCCGTCACTCCTCAGTGGAGGAGGCTTTGCTGGTGCTTCTCAGTAGCAGCACCCTACGTCTGTGAGAATTAAACAAGAAACCAACTAAAAAGAAAAAAAAAAGAAGCCAAGAAGGAGATCTAGGTGCAAATGTTGGCTGAAAAGGCCAACACAAGGGGAATTTTACCAAGGAAAAAAAAAGTTCTACTCCTGGCCCATCATAACCTGGAACTTGACCCTACTTTTCACAGTGGCCTCCATGTTGTGCCTTGAAACGATGGCTTATGGGAGAGGAAGAGGATTTGATTAGGGCATTTCTGGGTCAGTTTGGGCTCATACTTTGGCTGAATTGTATATTCTACATATCTGGCATCCTTTACAAAATTTTTCCATACTTCTTATTAACAAGGTTCCTTCTCTGATAGTGGAATAACAGGTTTTAAATAAACTTTTTCAGGAGGGGCTCATTCTGGCTGTAATTTAAGGCTGTAGTTTTTGGGCTGCAGTAAGCATTTTTTCTTCTCCCTCATGGGTTTCTCTCATTTCCTCCACAAAGTCCAGTCCCCCACTCTAGCCCCGTACAACCGGCCACAGTAAAACACAGGAACAATTGTCTTCAGTAATTCTTAGGCTCTGCACAAAATCAGAACACATTTACATGAACAAATGTGAATAAATCCTTCCTGAACATCTTCATCTCATTTCTAATACCAGGAAATATTTTCTTTTGTACAAGTATTTCCAGCTTGGTCAACTTCCATAGTCTTCTGTCAGTTTTTCCTGCTTATAGGAGAGCCTGTAAGTTCCACCTCTCCTGCATCTCTGGATTTGGGGTTGTGCAGAGCTACCCAGCGTGTCCTCTGCAGCCGGGCAGGAGATGCTGGGACCTGCTCACTAGTGGCTTCCATCTTCCCACTGCATCTAATCCAGCACCAGAAATTCTGTGTTGATATTTTCCCATGGTACAAATCTTCCTCCATCATTTCCATGCCAGCTTGCCTGTTGGATGTGGAACACCTCTTCCTCCAGCTCCTTTTCCTTCATCTGATTTCCCAGGCAGCAGCATTGTCTCCTCCTGCTCCATGACCCTCATGCGTGGCATGGGAGATGGAATATTCACCTTCAGTCACACTCATGCTTGGAATAAGGAGGAGGGGTTTTCCTCCCCTGCCCACCCTGGCTGCAGCAGACACGGTTCTGAGTGAAACAGCTTTACAAGTTTCCCTATTTGCTATATTCTCTGTTACTCACCATCAAACCTGAAGGATCCTTCCCTGCCCTCACACCCTCCATCCTACTTGAGGATGGACACACCATTAAGCTGCCTTCTGTGCTACAAACATCAAAGATGGCAAAGGAACACCCCCAGAGCAGACCGGGCTGTCACTCACCTCCGCAGAGATGGGTGTTTTGTTTCAGCCTGAGATTCCCCACCTACCTCAACATTTTTACCATCCAGCCTGCAGTGTGCTGCATGAAAAATGTGGTAAAAGGATGAGAATAAACAAATGCATTTGGCTCATGGCACTGAGATGAGAACTTTGGGTTTATGCTTGAAAGGGGGACAGTTAAGTACCCGTTAGGGAAGATTATTACAGACACCCTCAAGGCCATCATGGCAATCCCTGATTGCCAGAGCTGCAGAAGAAATGTAACAGATGAGGGAATTAGTGTCAGGTTTATCTAGATTTCTCTTTTAAGACCTCTGATATGCATTTTCAGGGGGTTTCTTCTTTTTCTTCTGACATTTGCAAGGCTGATTTATTTGTTACTCACTTGTACTGTAATCAGTGCTTTCATTTCCAGCCTTCTGCTCCTGTCCATATAAAACCAACCAGAGGTGAAACACTCGTTGCTTACCAACATTTTCTATTCCACAGGATAATCCTTAACTCGAAGACACATCGCTCTACAGAGCACCGTGTTCTCGGCAGCTCCGTGGAAGGTCCCAGCTCCAGCTCTATCCCTTGCGCTCACCGTGGGGTGCGTGTCCCACCAGCACCCCTCTCCACCAGCAGCCGCTCAGTCTTCCGCTTCTCCGGCAGCTCTCCGGCCGCGCTCCCATGACCCTTCGCGCAGGAGTTTGACTGAGTTGCTATGACAACCCTGCCGATGCAGCCGGCAGCACCCAGCCAAGCGCAGGTTGGTGTCTGCGGGGTGGTTTTTGGGGTGCGGGGCAGTGGGAGAGCGTGGGCCAAAGCTCAAGGGTGCTCTGGGAAATCGAGCAGGTGGGATTTCCCCATCGTCCGCTCCCGTCGCTGCTCTGGCACCCTGCTCTCGCTGGGGAGGAGCAGCAGAAGGAGCATCTCGCTCGGAGACGCTGCCATGGGGGTGAGGAAGGACCGGGGATGGCTCTGGGCTGTGCCAGAGAGTGCTGGCAAAGGGACCCCGCTGCGGGGCAGCGCTGTGGGGCAGGGGTCAATGCAGGGGGTGAACTCACCCAGGGCATCCTCGGGGCTGGGTCAGCAGAGCTGGTGCGGAGGTCACACAGTGGGATGCGGTGCAGTGGCAGGCACCACAGCCTGTGCTGTTCATTAAGATGCAAGACTGAAAGAAAAGCACAGTCGTAGCTAAACTGTATTGTTCTGCAGTTCTGCAAGGGGGCAGGGAAAAAAATGGGCTTCCTGTAGGGCCATGCAAACTAAAGCTGCTTTTAACCAGAGACCTGACAAAACTCCAAGGTGACGAGTGTCTAGACGGGTGTCTAGAGACTCTGGGACTCTGTAAGATCTTCATCTCCAAGCACAGCAGCAGTGGCAGAGATGCATGGGAGCAGCAGCCTCTAGCCGCCAGCACCGAGAGCTGCAGCCGCTCTTGGGAGGTTGTCTGAGCGGCTCTGCACCGCCTGCCTCCTACTGCCAGCCTCCCTGCGCCCTTGGAGGAGGTGGCTAAAAAAATCCAAGGTGGTGAATACCAACTACGTGAACATTTATGCAAACCCGAGATCGCTGTTGTAAATTTTGAAGAGAATTCAGCAAATAAAGGAGGCTTCCACCGGCCTGTGCTACTCTGGGTGCTCTGTGCAGGCTGTGCCTTGCAGGGCACAGTGAGCAGACAGCAGGGTTAGTGGGGCTGCCCTTGCAAATGGGAATCCTCCCTGGGGATTTAAAACCTGATCTTCAAGCTAAAGAAGTGGTCAGATGCAGTAATGGAATGGTGTTGCTCCCATCTGGCAGGGGTAGTGAGACCTCTCTTCACAGCTGTTTGCTTCTTGGAGGTCACAGATGATGTTGGGGTGGCTCAGCTCTTCTGCTCCCCCAGCAAGAGGAGGACAGATGTGAGCTGACAATGTGCAGCTTTATGTCCTGCAAACTCCTAGCCCTTGGCAAATATTCGCACGAGCCCCCTCTCTGGGGGCTCCAGCACCCAAAGGTGTGTGAGGAACCTGGTGGTTGTGGTGCATCCTGTGTTTACATTGAAGAAAAAACATCCTCTGCAGCAGGCTATGACTCTGTAGTACCAAGGGACAGAGCCTGCCCTTGGCATCCTCAGAGTTAGATGCTCGTAGGTAAGTGGCATGGCCTGGGGACTCCAGCTGGGGTGACCACTGCTGTCAAGCCCTCCTCTGCCATTACAGGCAGCCCCATCCCCAAAACATCTGCTTTGAGGGTTGGCAACATGGTGCTCTTCACCTTCCTCCCTCTCCTTGAGGTCAGTGGAGGAGGTAGCTGTGTTCAACAGCTAAAGGGGGAGCAACCAGCTGGGAACCTACTCTCCAGCCCTTCCCCTCCCACTGCACCCTGTCAGGAACCTCCATGGGTGCGAGCTCACAATGCAGTGCCCGGGCAGGGCCCCCAGCCCTCCTGTGCTCCCCCAGCCCTGCCCAAGCTCCCCACAGCCCCATGGTAAGGAGACACATGGGATGTGCAGCACAGCTGTGTTTTGAGGAGGAAGGCTCATCATGGACGCCAAAGTACTTTTTTTTAGCAACCATATTCCCTCAAATAGCTGTTGAATGACCATTTCCCACAGCTACGTGGAGAACAGAGGATGAACGTCAACTGTATTTCCTTAGCTATAATTTCTAGCTTTTATTCCCTAGCAAGGACCCAAAGCACCTTCCTTTCCCCTCCATTCCCAAGCTCCAGGCTTTCCCCCGTGCCCCCCAGGCTCCCCAGCACCCGCAGCAGAGCAGGAACAGGAGCTCTGCTCTGCTGAGAAGGGAGAGATGCAGCAGCATCACTCGATATGGCTCAGGCCAGCAGATCAGGACAGAAGGGGGAGCCCAGGAGACAAAATCGGAGAGGATCCCACCCTGCCAGGCTCTGGGTGTTGGCGGCATTCATAGAACCTTGTTTTTTGTTTCTATAGGCGCCTTTTGACATTTAGTTACGGTTTATAGGAGACCACTCTCACCTCCAAATCCGTGCTGGCATTCCCGCTGCTCTGAACAGTGAGCGGTTCCGCCGGCACTGCCCTGAAATTGCCACCATCCCACAGTCTGCCACTGGCCTCTCTGTACTGATGGGCCAAAACATCCTCTCCCTCCTTTACCCACATCACTTCAGAAGCCACCTCCTTGGTGGCTTGCTTGATTGATGAGTGCTTGTCCTGCCCTGGGCAAGGCTGCAGCTTCTTGGTAGATAGAAACGTTGTGGCTTTGACACCTTTTAAGAAACCTGCAGGACTGATATTGGTAGCAGTAAAGGAACCTGAGCTACTTTACTACTGGGTGTATGAAGTGTCCCAGCTCCTGGTGCACCCCAGGGACATTGGCCAACTGCTGACCTGCTTGGTCGTGTGAACATTTTCCTGTGTCCTGAGGTACTTCCTAACAAAGGAATAATTTTCTAATTTGCTTAAACAACTGCACCCGCCTCGTTCAGAGTTGGCAGCAGAGCGGCCATGGGATGGAGCCCGGCAGGGTTCTGGCCGTATGGAGAAGGGGCTGCCCTTTCCCTGTGCTCCCCAAGACCTCTGGCAGGTGCAGAGACCGATGCCCACCACAGACCCATCCTGCTGAGACCTATTTAACATTTCCTAACAGCCCAGGCTATGCCTCAAGCCTCTTTTCAGATACTGCTGGTTTGTACCTCAGTGTTTTCAGATACCTTCCGTTTGTTTTATCTTTATTTTACCCCTCTGAAGCCAAACATCAATTACTGACTGTTCTGCCAGTACCTGCCTCAGTAATTTCTCTCTAATTTATTGCTGACAATCATTTTTTCTTCCTCTCCAGCCGCAAACAATATGCCCATTGTAAAATACCCCAGGGCTACAGAGCCACTCTGGCATGAGTGGGACAGGAAAGCACTGAAACGTGGATTAAGACACACGGTCTATGCTGTAAATGGGGATCAGTACACTGGACAATGGCTGGACAACTTGAAACATGGTAAGATAGACCATTCTGAGAAAAAGTACCAATTTAAATGTCTTTACAAAAGTTCCTAGAGGCAGGGAGCAGGCAGCAGTTGTATGTGCTCCTGGAAGACCATTCATTCATGTATGACTATGTATATATATATTTGATATATATCATGCAAAAATGTACTCAGAAATATTTCTTATAGGTAATTTGAGGAGCCTTTGCATGCACTCAGGAGCAACTACCTGAAATATCTAGATTATAGATGTTTAAAAATCCCCTACAACCCCAGCAAACTGCAGTCAGCTCCACTCACTGGAACATGCCCTGGCTGCACGGGCCTTGGAGCTCTCTCGGCTCCTGGCTTGGCTTCAAGAATATTCATTTATTCTCAAGTCATGGCAAGTGCTGCAGGAGACCGAGCAGGGGAAGGAGACCCTGCCTGAGCCCTGAGCAGCTGGCGCAGGACAGGCTTGTTTACAAGCAGTAAACCGAGGTTTGGAAAGTTGAAGCGCGTTACGCAAAGGCCACACAGGAAGCCCCTGATCAAGATTAACGATGCATCCAATTTGGGAAGCTAAACTGAATCCCAGATGTAAACGTGCCTTGGTGCAGGGCACACCGCCTCGCCCGGGATGGAGCCCTGTGAACCCTTCTCCTCACAATCGATGGTCACCCCGCAATCCCTCTTGTTTGTTAAACAGGTAAAGGCACCCAGCTATGGAAACGCACCAGAGCTATTTATAGCGGTGACTGGAAGTTTGGGAAGCGGGATGGTTATGGCTCGTATAGCATTCCTGACCCTGTAACCAAGGAATACAAGAAGGTGTACACAGGCTGGTGGAAAAACGACAAAAAATGCGTAAGTCCTGCACCTGCCGGCAGTGAGGCAGAGCACGGGGAAGAGCTGGGGGCACACATGCTGAAAGATCACTTAAAATATGATTTTTCCAGTACTGAGGCTGAGTTGAAGGGTTTTGGTGGAAAAATAAAATGGAAAAAAGAATAAAAGCTGTGGTATTGGAGCCCTTTCCCCCTGCCCTCCCCAACCTCACTGCTCCATGCACTACTCACCTCTCCGTGCCAGATGCTGCAGGAGCTGCACCGTGTCCTCCCGACTGGAGATAGGGAAGCAGCAGCGTGACTCCAGGCAGGAGCTACAGGAACAGATTTTCCTCCAGGCTTGGTCACTCTTTAAATCTTAATGTGAACCTGCAGAAAGCCCAGGAAGCTTCAGGAGTAACAATTCATCATCTGTAAAAAGCTAAGTGTGGCTGAGAGCACGCTGTCACCTGCTGTCTCCCCGCTGGAGAGGGGCCCATCCCACCCATCCACTGGTGACCAGGCTACAGCCGCGTCCTCCCACTGGCTGCTGAAGAGCAGCCATCTCTGCCTGGACTCACCTGTGGCTCGGCCAGGCAGGACAAGCAGTTTCATATCCCATGTCTTAATCCTCCCCACCCATCCTTTTCATTCCTCTCATCCTTGAAGCTGTTGGAAGAACCTGTATTATAAGGACTGCGGGGAAAATGAACCTTCTTCTGGGAGTTTTACAGCGTATTAGACAAATAACATGAGTTCTTTTGGAAATTAAGCCTGTCACATAAATCACTGGTTTTTCTAAAGTGAACATAACGAGGAAGTCATCTGGTAAAAATGACTGCAACCTCGCATGCAAAATCCTTGCAGGAACATTTTCTGATCTGCCAATGGAAACCTTGAGTTCGCCTTTGTGTCTGCTCTTAAATTAAATTAATAACCCCTTACTTTTCTAATTGGTGTGCAGCTCTATGACTCCAGTCACTTGGAGGGAGCTTTCTTCCATATTCTGGATGATTGAGCACAGGGCTGCAGGAAGCATCACTGGGGTTGAAAGGCATAAAATCCCCACGTTGAGGGACAGGTCTTGTTTACACTGCCTATCCCCAGGCATCTTTATGTTCTGGTAAAACCTACTTTTAGCTAAATATTAGCAGCAATTGTGCCAATAATAACACACTTGAGATATAAACCTGAGGTTTTGTCATGGGAGTAAAATAATTTGCCAAAAAAACCCAAACCATACCACCATCTTCTGTTTCCTTCGGCACCAGAAAGGCCATCAGCTGAGCTGCCAGCAGCCATGCGTAGGAGTAATAAACCAAGGAGCAGTGTTATCAAGAAAGTAATGTCCCAAAATAGAACACTGACCCCTTTCAACACAGAGGCTTCTAAATGGCTCTCTCTGCCACCTTCCAGGGCTACGGGGAGACCTTTTACCCCGGCGGGGAGCGCTACGAGGGCGAGTGGAGCGAGGGGCTGCGGAGCGGCTGGGGACGGATGTACTACCGGGATGGATCCATCTATGAGGGACAGTGGCTGGAGGACCAGCCCCACGGGCAGGGGATGCTGCGGCTGTGTAAGTACTGGCCACCCTCATATGTCTGCCTGTGTCAAGGCATTTGGTGTCGTGCTGCTCTCCGGATGCCTCTGCCGTCCAGATTTCTGGATGCTACATCCCACATCCCACTGCAGCTTTGTGTTGGGGCTTCGGGTGCTCCCCTGTGTTGTCCCCTCCCTGTTTGGGGCTGGAGGTGGCACGGGCTGTGCGAGGGCCGGCGTTGCGCTGCTCAAGCCCACACACATGAAAGCTTATTTTTGCTGTGATTTACATTTAAATGACAGGGCTGGTTAGGGTTAGAGATAATATACTGTTGGGTCAGAGAAGAGCAAATCTCTCTTTTCAAGCCAGGCATTTTGCCAGACATACTTTCTGACTGCTGCATACTGAAGAGGAGTCCAGTTTCCAGCATAGGAAAAAAAAAAAAAGGAGTTTTCCTTCTGAGTTCATTCCATCCCCTCTCTTACTTCTGACACTGGCTCAGGTTGAGTGAACACAGGGGTTTCATTAGTACACAATCCTTTCCCAGAAATAACACCGACCACATCAAGGATTGGGAACGCTGGGGACAATCTCAGCATAAAAATAGAAATTTAATTTTTTTCCCTTATTTTGGTAGGAGTTTAACACATTTTTCTCCAACGCCAAGAATCCCAGTCCTTTGCAATACAAGGCACTGCATTCTAGGAACATTCGAATAAATATTATCTCCATATTATTATTCATCTATTCTATATTTTTTATGCTTGAAAGTGATCTCAAGGCTAGTAATTAGCTAAGCAAAGCAGCTGAGAGGAACAAGCACGACCTTCACTGCACATCACATGCAGGGCCGCACTCTCTTTGCTGACTGTAAAGTCACTTTGGACTGATGGATCATCCAGATGAAATCAGCACCCACTTCTAGGGGCAACTCCTTCCACTGATCTGCTTCAGTCCCATCAAAGTCACTCTCAGCATTATAAACTGTGAGCCCCAGCGGGCTGAGCGGCGACTGATGCACCATTTCAGACCTGTTGCCTCCAGCGTAGCCTGCAACCGATTGCGAGCTGGATTCCTTTTGGTTAAAATTAGCCAGACCAATTATTTCATACCCACAAGCCTAATGTATTCGGTTCAGCTGCTGGAAGCGTGCCCACGTGCCGGCAGCTTTGCGATGGTGAAAGAAAAGGAGTTCTTCAGTGGAGGTCACGATGAGCTGCAGCTCAAGATTAAATTGCTTGTAGTGGCAGCGTGCCCGGCAAGGGCGAGCTTGGCGGGGAGCACCGTGCTGATTCGCCTCCTCTGCTACAGCCCATTGCCCAACGGCTTTTAAACTGGAGCACTCCACATCTGCAGAGATCTCAGTCCTGAGCAGTGCAGCTGCTGAGATGCTCTGGAAGGAGAGTGGATGGGAGCAGCCGGGCACTGTGGTGCAGCCAGGGCGTGCAATGGCCCCTCCATCGCAGCTGGGTCTGTGATTTTGGAGTTGTCGGTGGCTGGAGAGCAGAAGTTGAGCTGCTCGCACCAATGGGCAGGGCAGGCTGGCGTTGCAAATAAGCACACCACCAGATGAAGCTGAAGATAACCACCACCCTGGCTCCAGCTGTAAACCAGACCCTTCCTGAAGATCCCAGCAGCCACGCTCCCCAGAAATGTGTTTGGTTTTTTTCCCCTCTTGCCTCACAGCATTCTGCAGTCCCCAGCACCCTTTGCAGCATCCTGTGGGGTGCCCGATACTCTGACCACCTCTAGCCACACAAAATGGCAGAGTACAAAGATATTTCCACTAAGTAACCTGGTCAGAAATCCCCGTAGTTTGGGGCTTGTAGGAAAAGAGGACAGCAAGAGGAGTCAGAGGACAATAGAGGAGTCAGACAAGGATGCTCTCTTCCCCTTGCAGTTCTACTATCCCAGTTAGCGATGGATGGATGGGCAGCACAGAGCCCAAAAAAATATCTCTTAACTTGCAGAAAAATGCCAAGAGATGCAGTACAGCTGGAAAAGCAGACTGCAACTGGTTGTCTGAGCTGGTCAGACTCTCACAGCAATTCTTGCCCTATAATTCATTGAGGAAAAACATAACTGCAAGTATTATTTGAAATCCAGATTATTTTGACTGGACAGTGATCAGTGCTGCCGTTCCTTGCCCAGACAAGCAAACCTCTCCAAGCCAGAGATCCTGCCTGATTTGCTGCAGTGACAAATCCAAAACTTGTGTCCTATAAATTTCCAAGCTGTGAAGAGTGACTCAGCTAAGAACCTTACCCTGGGCTCACTCGCTCTATGTATCAGCAAAAAAATGAGTACCACCAGGAAAAGAACAAAGCAGGTAAATGCTGTTCTTGTTCCAAGTGGGCAAGCGTGGGCTCCTTCCACAGTCTTTTATCCCTCCGCAGCACAGCAGACGGAGCACCGTGAAAGCAAAAATGACACACCATGCCCCAGCCCTCTCAAAATTACTAAGGGGAGCCAAACAGATATTTCTTCTTCTGCTGCTTTGCTGTGCTGATTGGTTTCGTTTGTAGCCCCTTAAGAACGATGCAAATTTCATGGTCTGTTCATGTATTTAATTGCAGCAAATGAAAATCGGTACGAAGGAGGCTGGAAAGATGGAAAGAAGCACGGCCCAGGGAAATTCTTCTACTTGGATAAGGGACAGTTGTTTGAAGGTATCTGGGCCACAGACATACCAAAATGTGGAATTCTGATTGACTTTGGCAGAGATGAAGCTCCTGCCCCTACTCAATATCCAATCCCAAAGGTAATTGTTTGGAGACTTCGGGTTTGTGAGCGATGTTTGCATTCCTCAGCACTCGGGGCAGCTCTCCAGGTAGCATTTCACTCTTTGAGCCATTACCCCCGTGGGGTTCCCAGCTCACAGGGTGTGTGCTCAGTCTTTTGGCCAGCAGTGTCCTAAACGGCCCCGGAGGGACAAACGGCCCATCCAGCCATTGCTGGAGCCCACTAATTGCTTACATCTGAAAAAGTGCAGTTCTCATGCACTGAAACTGCTCAGAGACCTGAAGCAGCACAAAGGAAACAGGGACAATAGAAGCGGAGACAATAGTGGGATTTCCGTCAAAACCAAACGATTTCACCAAGCCAAACTGCTAAAGCTGACCAGACCTTTCTGAAACCCCAGCAGCTGCAGCACTGTCAGCTGTTTCCTTCACCCTGGGTCAGGGGATCATCCATGTCCAGCAGCCCCATGGGTGCCCCAAGGTGGACATCGGAGAGCCAACATCCTCTGCCCCCCTTTTCTCTTAAGGTTGACGCAGGCTGTGGAGGAACAGCCAGTCCCTGGCCTCTTCCCAAAGGCTCACTGAGATGCACCATGAGCCATGTGGACCTGCTGGGCCATCAGCCTGGCAGCCAACAGGTCCTTGCACATCACTTTGGCACAGAAGCCAGAGGAGAGCCTGTCCCTTGCTCTATGCCCTCAGAAGACAGGGAATGGGGAAGCAGGAGAGAACAGATGCAGCTCCAGGTGAACCCAGAGTCTCAGCTGGAATCCCCATGGGCCATACACATGAAACACAAAGGCACTGCCTTTCCAAGGGATACAGGAGGGGAAGTTCCTCTGCTCAGAGACAAGCAGAACCACACTGGACAACCACAGCTCGCTGCTGGGCTCCAGTAACCCAGGGAATAGCAGGGATCCTACCTTCCTGACTACCCACCTACCCTCCTCCTCTGCTCCACGGACAAGGCTGTTGCAAACGGTAGCGGACACGCTAAGCCTACCAAAGCTCACAGCTCCTACATCTTCACTTCCCTTATTATTTCCAATCTGATTTCTGGAGCAAGGGCCCTTTGAGCACAGACATTTTTGCCAAGCTGGTTAATCCTGTTAAGTACTCGGCCCACCCACAGCAGCACAGAATAACAAACACCAAACACTCACCAGGGAAAAACAACCTCTATTTTGCAAAGAGTGAAAGGAGCAGTACTTCTGGAGCTAAAAATACTTACTTCATAAGGTTTGTCAAAGGTCATCTGAGAACAGCCTCCTCAACAACCCAGCACAGCAGCCTGGGATGAATTGTCATTTCACTAAGGCAGGATGTTCACGCCTGGCTGTTTAACTCCCTGAAGACCATGTTATGACCCAATTTTCTTCTGCTCTACGAGCTAAAAGCAAACACCAACTTCCACTGCTGTTACTGTGCTTGGCATCTGAAGAGATTTATTGATCTTAGAAAATGAAGGAAGTAACAGATAAAAGGAGAGAAATTGACTTCAGATTTTCATAAACCTTTTGTCAAATGGCTGTCACAAGCAGCTGTTAGAGAAAAGTACATGACAGGTGAGTGTTAGAAACTGCCACTAAATAGTCAGCTTTTGCCTGGCAGGAAGCCAACAGTGAGATCAGAGCTTCTGTATGGGAGAAGCATCACTGGGTGTCTTCGCTGACAGGTAGAAGGAACAAACTGTGGTGGTGCAAAGGACAGAGAATGGCTGAAAACTAAAGATCGTCCAGTCTAACTCCCCTGCCAAAGCAGGATCACCTAGAACAGGTCACACAGCAACACATCCAGGTGGGTTTTGAACCCCCTGAAAGCATCAGGATATAAAGCGGGTCAGAGTGAGAGGACAAGTTCCAGTCAGGGGTTTGTTGCTTCCCTCGAGAATCCTCATCCAGTTGCTCAACTTCATCCTCCTGCTTTCACATATCCTTTGGTGCTCACCTAGATGGCTGCAATGACTCACCTTTTAAAACTATCAGTGAGACCCATCAGGCTGCAAATCAAAGCCACTTTTGTCCAAGAATGGGTATTGTTAAAGGAGAATCAGTCCACTCCCCACAGAGCTTTCAAGATGATGTTCACCAGGCTAATAAAATTAGGAATGTGCAGCAATGTTTCTAAAACAGTAATTGAAAGGCTGCAATAGAAACTGGAGCCCTGATACTGGGGAGATGCTCAATTAATGCTCGAGTAATCAAGATCTATAAAACCTTAAGCTTCTCCCATTACACTGCATAACTGATTTGTATTCTTTTTTATTTAGATCGAACTGGCTGATCCAGATGGTGTTTTAGCAGAGACCCAGGCGATGTTTGATGACAGCCAAAAGTAATAACCGGATGCTGAAGGGGAGAAACAAGATGCGAGATAAGAACACGATCTCGGGTTAGTTATTCCTTGGAGTCTCACCTCCACGCGGCAGTGTGGCACACTGTGGTCTGCCTCACTTCTCCCTCAAGGTTGCTCATGTGTGATTCACTCTGCAGGGGGTTTTGCTGAGGGGCCCCCCATTCTTTTGGGGAAGGAGATGAAAGAAAAAAGAAAAGGAGAAAAAAAAAAAAAAGGAAAAAATAGAGAGACCCCCAGGCAGCAAAATGCTGTGACAGGCAGCTACTCTGCTCAGCTCCTCTGACTTAGTCTTCCCATAAGGAAACCACACTCCTGTTGCTTTCAAGGTCTCTCCCCCTGCCTCACAGGAGCAGCAGGGTTTCTATTACATGCTGTAAAGGCAAAGCCCTAGAAAAGTAGTAAAATAATTGTCCCCTCCCCCCCCCCCCCCCCCAACTCCACCCCGCAATAAACCCCCCCCCAAAACGGCTTTTGCAATTATAACAGATCATGTTTCACTGAATATTTTTATTAATACTTGAGCTCCCTCTGCATTTCCCATAAGGTGGTTCTCCTCCCTAACCCCAGGAGCACAGAGCAGCTGTTCTCACCTTGGCTCTGCTCCCTGACCAGCCCCAGCACCCAACAGCACTAGAGGAAAACAAACTGGACACCAGTGGGTCATTGGTTCACTCAATACCATACTTCCAAGCATCACTTCTTGCTTAGAGTTCATGTGGTCCCTTAACTCTTCATGTTTCTGAGGCTGAGAGATAAACAACTTTTCTATTCAAGCACTCAGAGAGAATAATCCAACATGCTTAGTCCGGAGATCTAAGCAGCGCTGACAGGAGGAAACACGTGTCCGCTACGTGATATTCCTTACACCTGTCTGTGTGAACAGAAAATTTTATCTTCATGTGACTGAAATAACATGTAACACATTTAAGAGACCCTCAGAAACACCCAGTTGGGACTAGCACATCACAGCTGGAGATAAAAGAGATACGGAGGGAAAAAAAAAAGCAGCACATTTTAGGCTTTTTGATAACAAATAATCATCAACAGTTTATATTTTATTTCATTGAAGATTTTATATCTAAATAATATACAATAACCAATGTTTAAAATGCTTGAGGTAAAATGCATAATACCATTAGTATAAAAAAGGGATAAAAAATTTTTTCTAAGTGCACTCAATGTTTCGATCCATGTGTTTGGGTCTGGTTACTGCCTCTGGCACACAGTTACCAGGCTGTGCCCAAGGTGCAACTTTCATGACCATTTCCACAGGTAGAAAAATGAGAGAAACGTATTCGATATCATGGCTTAAAGTGCAGCAAATAGTCAGAAAAGCAGCTGTAGTAACAGCGCCATCAGCTGAGACCCTGCTGGCTCGAGGAAGTTAAAAATAAGATTGTCCCACAAGCTTCTAATTCTGCATTTCTTAAACAGAACCAAAAAACCCCAAACCCACACTTCTGTCACTTTGCACAAGAGCCACAAAATAAAGAGAAATTCAGCTACTTGTCCAGGACAGCAAGCAGTTTTACACAATAAATTTGGAAAATACATTTTCTGGACTTCATTCAAAATAACATCATAAATACCCAAGTTTATGGACAGAAGTGTCATCTT
Source organism: Megaceryle torquata (assembly GCA_024611175.1). Taxonomy (NCBI): domain Eukaryota; kingdom Metazoa; phylum Chordata; class Aves; order Coraciiformes; family Cerylidae; genus Megaceryle; species Megaceryle torquata. The sequence goes on from JANIJG010010280.1 coordinate 28,363, forward strand.
TAAGCCTGCCAGTACCCTTTCAACCATTTGCTCTAGTGTGAATACCGAGACAGGTTTTCTTCCTTTGCTGAGGGTTCTTAAGAGTCTTTTTTCACCCCCAAGTCAGCACTAGTATTCCAGTAAAGGATGGGAAAATACATTTTGTGCCTACAAGATCTCATGTTTTGGAATGCTGCTTCATTGGTGCCTTTACCATCATCATCCTCCCCGTGCTCTGTAAAGGAACACCCGTGGGACTGTAGTCACAAGTCTCACCATCAGCAGATTTGCATTCGTAATAGAATATATTTGAAGCACAATGCTAAAGAAAATCCAGTTTGGCCTCTGTACGCCAGAAGGACTTGTGAAAACAGCGAGTGAAAAAGCTGTTTTCTGCTTGTGAGCCAAGAATGCTGCTGGGAAAAAAAAAAAAGCCCAGAAGCCCAGTGGTTTTTTACAGTCATTTTTCAGAATACAAACGCACCATGGGTAACCTTGTCAACACTTTTGACTGCAGTGGTGCTGATGTAAGAAATCAGTCCCGTTTGCTTCCTGAGGCTGCTTCAGTAGTAAAGATGCTCTGCCACCCTGACTGGAGACACGTCCTAGTTTGTAAATACACCAGGATAACCCGAGATGGAGGCTGGGTGGGAGAGCCCACGTTCAGCCCAGGCACAGCTCCACTGCACTGGCACGTTTGCCCCCGTCTCGCTTCAAAATCCCAGGTTTCTATGCCACAGTGTTAGCTATAGTAGGGAGACGAAGCTTTGTTCCATTAGACTTGAAACTCATCTCAGTTTCTATTAAAAAATGAAAGGCATTAAAGCTCAAAGCTGCTCCACTGAAGAACTGCATTCCAAAAAAATTTCACTCCTAGACTGCAGCAGCCCAGGACAACTCTGCCAATTGTTCTTGGTTCTCTTATCTAAGGGACCAAATGGAAGTTTTTTTGCTTAAAGAGGAAATAAAAAATTGATACTGTAGCCTTGCTGTCACTGACGTGTCTCTGAAAGTAAGCAGCAATATTAATTACAAATAACCTACTTTCATAAATAAATATACATAGTCTTCCAGATCCTTTGGAAGCAAAGAAAAAAAATCTATAACAAGTTATTAAATACAACATTTCAGCAAGGAGAAGACTTCTTCTAAACAAGGAAGACCAAGGCATAGCTAATTACTTGGGAATCCAATGCAAAGAAAGCACCTTTTGCTGCTTGTATCTGAGGATTTATTAAAAATAGATTTTTGATATAAAAGTATAAAATTATTACTACTTTGACTTGGAAAAAACAACAGCAGTGGTTCTGATTGTCAAGGAAAAAAAATTATCCAGTGATAATTTCCATCTAGTTCCTTCTTTAAAAAAACAAAAAAAAGATTCCTAAATGGGAAACAGGCAAATCTATCTCTCCAGATAATATGTGCCAGCTCGTGAGAACTTTAAAACAGTTATTGCTTTTATTTTCTTCCAAGGAAGAGTAGAGTAGAGTCTCAATCCTACTGGTGTGGCCGTACCACGTCACAGTAAGACTAGTCATGGGTGCTTAGTGAGTTAGAAAATGTGTAACTGCCACGGGAAAAAGGCGCTGGAGGAATCAGTAAAGTAATAATTACTTGGCAGCAAACCATGCTGGGGAAAGTGGTGGGAAAGCTTTCACCGCTGCCATCTGTCAGGCTTTCTAGAGAACAGCGCTAGCACAGAAAGCGAGTGCTAATTGCTGCATATCCCAAGTAATTTGTATCATGCCATGCAATATGGATCAGACAAACAGTTATCTTCTAGTAAATGCCAACATCGAATAAAGAGAGGGAATTAAAAAAAAAAAAAAGCTTCTCTATCCATCCCTACTGAATACCCAAATGTACAGTGTTATTTTCCATGTATTTATACAGCCACCGGTCAGCGATCTAGACAGCGCTCACAAGAGGGATGCAGTGCAGCACCAGCATATCCCACCATCCACTCCTTCAGATGTCAAATAGCCAACATTTTATGAAAGGAACAACATTGTTTTTTCCTTCTAAAGAGTTAGAAAAACACGTACAATCTCTTTAAACAGTAATCAACACTTAGACCGGTTCTTCCACAGGGGAGTCAACATAAGGCAGAAGCAAAACAGCAGGGTTATTTTCTTTAAGTACAGCTTTACGCAAAATGGGTAACGGCCGAGGAGATAGCATCACCTCTGTGATCCAGCTGGTCCTGCAGCCGTGCGAATTCCGCAAGTTCATTCAGCTCCTGAAATTGCCTGTCTGTTTTATGGCTCACCAGCGACCTGTAGAAGTGGACTGCAAACACAATGAAAATCAATCCAAAAGGAACCATAATAGATGTTGATGCGATGGCTGCTGCCTGTCCTGATGTGATGGTAGAACTGTTGCTCTGAAGTGCACTATCAGTTTTCTTCTTTAAAGGAAGAAACTTCACCCAACACAGTAGCACCACCTCTGCAAGAAAAAGCAAAGTCCCGATGACGGTGGAGAACGCCCACGCGAGCTCAATGTGCCGATGCATACGCTCATGCGGAGATTCCTTTACGGAGTTGAGGTTGTGCACATTGCTAACGGCCTCTATGTTTGGCAGAATGCAGGTACTTATCATGAGGGCAAAAAGGTGAACTGCAACAAGGACGGTAGTACAGGCACTGAAGGCTATCAAGAGACCTTGAGGGTAGTCGTGTTCTGCATCTAGCTGCACTTCCACCATAGCCACCTGTAAAGGAGAGAAGAGAGATGCAATTACCTAGGTTACCAATTATTTGACTAGAGGATATATGAGTTTAAATTGTATTTCCAGAAGATCACCCACTCCAAATAAAATAATAGTCTGCAGTTAAATTTCCCTTCATGTCGATCTGCACCCTTTTCATTAGGTCCAAGTCTAGGTCTGAGCTATGAAGCAAAGGCCACCATTTCCATACTTACTCTTCTGTTTGAGAGCAAACCATCAGTACACACAAATGCTCTTAACAGCAGCCACTTGGCCACCTCCAGCTCATCTCAACTCAACAGTGGAGCTTTGTGATCAACATATTTGGACTCAAAGTGAAACATTTCTTCTGTCCTATGTTATATTGCAGAGGCAGCTTTTGATATTCTACTACAGATTGTTTTGCTGGGTATTAGAAAATGGTTTGTCTCCCATACACATGGAGAATTGATACCATACGATGTCTTTTGATGCATCTATAACATGAAAGCCTGTGACAGCGGCAGACTGCCCATCACAATCTTGGTGGTCCTTTCTCCTTAGGAATTTATTTTGAAGTACTGAAGAGCAGGAACCTTTCATTACAAAGATCACCTATCCATGGGGCTCTCAACAACATTCTTTCGCTCATATTTAAGCAGACGCTAGAACACAGATCCAAAACCTGAAAGCCTCCCCAGTGTCCACAGCAGCCCAACAGGAGAGGCCAGAGGAATAACAAACAGTCTCTCAGAAAGGAGAGCACAGAGTGCTCCCAGATGTCACTAGCCACTCCTCCTCTGGAAGCTGCGTTCAGCCTCATCCCTGGGTGATGAGCAGTGACAGCTCATGAACATGCTCAAAAGTCCAGTCCCCCACCACCATATGCAGCCATGCTCTTAACCTTAGATCTCCAAGCATGCCTGTGCTTAAGGAGCAGAAATGAGCATTAAATAACAGCACTAGGAAATTCATAAACGCAGCTCAACTATTTCTGATAAAGCAAAGTAACTCAAATGCTTTTTAACACGGTGGTTTGATGCACATGCACTTGAGTGACATTAATCCCTGCAACTCTTGAAAAAACAAGCTTTCCTGAAAATGCTGCCTTTCAGATAAAGCTCAGTTCCAAAGAGGGGATAATGCAACAGTGTCTCTAGTGCTCTTGCTCAAAGCATACCAATAAATAGAAAAAAATATTTTAAAGAGGCAGATAAAATAAATAAATAACAGCAATATTAAATCTAAACACATGTACACCATAAGGAAGATGTAGAGGCTGCCACTCAGCACACTTCAGACTGATCCACACCAGCCCTTCCTGCCCCTTGGCTGCCCACTCTTGATCCTTTGTCGAAATGACTCAGTGTGCTCACCCAGGAAAGCTAACCTGGTTAAGAAGCGGTGATGAGCTGAGCTGTGTCTGCAATGCCTCTGATGAACAACAAAGCTGGCACAAGTCCACCTAACTGAGGAGGAAGCAGCTGTACCAGGAGCTCAGACTCTTGGCAGCACTCAGCTGTGAGCCCAGCTCTTCTCTTACATACCAGTTTACCTTCAAAAAGCCCATGAAACCAGTTGATACACCACAGGCCTGAAACAAATCAGCTCTTAAATCCCACCAATACAGGTTTAGCCCATTACCATGTGCCATTATTAATGGTTTGGACAGTACCTGGTCTATAACATACATTTCAAACACCCCAATTCTCATCAAGCTGATACAAAGAAAATTTCATAAAGTACAAATGCAAGGAGACATAGAAACAAGGACCTAAAGACAGCTGCAAAACCAGTAAGAATATCAAAAGTTCACAACCGTGCAAGAGCTGAGCCAAGCTACACCTAGTCTGGGATCCCACCTTCTTATGCTCCCCAACCCAGCATGTTCCAGGACACCCAACCTCTTAGCTGCTAACACACCAAATATTAAGCCAGCTGAGGGTTTTGCTCAGACATGTTTCAACAGGCATTCGAGGCCATTTGCCAATATTTTAATTCCTTTACTGAAAGCTTTTATCGTCATAAGCCGAACCACCCAGCCAAACAGTAGCAAACAGTTTCCAAGTGTTACAAGAAACTCAACATGAAATTGTATTAACGTGCACACAATTCTTGCTCTTGCCCTTCCAGTTGTTAAGTCTCTGTTCTTTACTTCCTGGGCCAAGCTTGAGCCAGGCACCTAAAAGAAAAAGCTTAATTTTTCATTACGAGGCCCCTGCGCCTGTTTTCAAACAGTAATGCAAAGTACCAGAAGTTCTTCTCTCCTTTGCTCACGCTGCAATCTCAAACTGCACAGATCTCAACAGCTCTTGTAAGGTAGCACCTGCAAAAACAGGGCCCTGGTGAGCTCACCTGGCGATTCAAATCCATGGAAAGACTGAACTCAGAAGTACACGCTGATGTTCCACAGCAGAGGATGTCTTCCTGTGTCCTCTATCAGGTTTCTACACTGGCTCAGAAGACAGGCTCCTCATTTCAATTTCATTAAGGTTTAATATCTTGAAATAAGTTAATTTCACTTTGTGTACAATGCTTCCGTGTCTTCTTAGACCAGAGTGGCTTAAAAGAAGTTCCTGCTTTTAACTGAAAATCAAAATCCTGCACGCTCCGAGGGTTCCTATCCATACAAAGAGCACTTACATGTTGCCTCTGGCAAATATTGACTCCACCGCTTCGCAAGAAGTGAGCTGTGATGCCCTAATAAAACAATTTTCAACAGCAACAACTACTAATATAAAAAAACCAGTCACATAAATAGCTGCAAATGAAGCTCATACCACTACTGCAATGCAGGATAACAAGCAACTGTCCTGGTTTGACACTTGTTCATTTTTACTGTAACAGCAGGACAGAAATTAACAACTTGCTTTAAATCTCAGCATTATTCCCTGGTTTTGTAAGCTTCTAGATGATATGTTGGTTTTACTTAAGATTGGTTTTAATTCCAGCATAATGCAACTTCAAATTCAATTCCTGGGGTTTCTGAAATAAGAAATATTCAGGGAAATAAAATATGACAGACTATGATCAGAAGAAAAACAAAAGGAAGAACTCTAATAAGTGCCACACATGTAGGAGGTCATACTGACACTCAAGACTTTCAACACAGGAAAAAAGGTTACTGCTCTTTGTTATCATGTGATAGCAACAGCAGCGAGCAGAGCTTGTGAGCTTTCTGACTTCATCACAGGCTTACATCTTTTTCAGAATCAGTACCCACTGCTGTGAAATGAAATATAGAAAATGAAATAAAATGCCTTATCTCAAGTAAATCTGTATTATCCATGAGCTATTTATAGATGACTTCCTCTCTTCCCCTTCCTCACAAGGATGACTGCAAGCTCTGGTCGGCCGGAATATAACACGGGCAGGGAGCACACGCGGTAACTGCCGTATTATCTCTCACGGTGTCAAATGCTAGCATTGCCATAGAGCTCTGAGTCACAGCTGAGTTCAGGATGCCATGGATAGACAGCTTCCAGCCAGCCAGAGCCGCACCTAATCCAGACTCCTCACTGATGATCATAGTTCTGAAGAACATGTGGCCACTTAATTTTAGCTAAATACATTCTGTAACCAGGGCACTGCAGTCAACACCTACTGATAGCCCCACAGTGGGATGGCTGTAGCTTGTCTCCTGTATCCCACATCCGACCAGACTAAGTTTCCAACCTCAAGTGCTCTCCTGTCCTTTGTATCCAACACGTCCAGATGACAATCACAGTGCAAGGAACCAATCTTATTGAAAGTTACTAAGTTTAAATATAGAGAATCTCATAATGACCCCTTTAATGGAATACCTTGAGAAAAGCTGGCTCTCGGTATCTTCACATTCTCACTCTGTCTACAGTTACCTGCCTCACTGACTGCAACAAGCAAAATCCCTTTGGAAATGACACCATCAGCTTCAAACATTAGTCTCACTAAACACATCAACCACCTCTTAATGGACACAAGTCTAGAATTACCTGTAATCCCTCCAAGACTTTTCTCGTTTCCTCTTCCCTGGCCAGAGCTACCTCTTCTACTAGGAAATTGATAAAGAGGACAAAACTATTTTTATACAGTCTAGCGTGTAAGGAATGGCTCGAAAGCGAGCTGTGTGGATCAGATATCATGGCTGCATCTTGGAAAGGTCCATCCACACAGCAAGGGCAGGACAAGAATCTTACCTGGAGAAATACATCCGTGCTACAGCACCTTTGCCTCACTGGACCAATACACACCAAGGTGACATGGCACCATGTGATCACTGAAATACTTCAATCAACACCTGGCTGCAGAATAGATTTCCTTACCTTCACTTGGTGCAGCTAGGACTAGTCTTGATTACATCTAGTCAGCCACACAGTGACACGTGCAAGTGACTATAGCACACGCTACTCTTAACAGGAAAAAACTCCATGCACGTAAGAAGTGGTTTCTCCAAGTCCACATCACCAGGTTATTTTAATAACAAATTCCAACTTCCACCCCATTGCTTCTCTACATGTGGGACCACAGAGGAAAGTCAAGGATGAGAGGAGGGTCACAGCTTCACTGGAAATCAGCGCTCCTCTGCCGGTCTCCGCAGCTCCCGAGTCAGTTGGTCTCCGTTTTCCTGACAGTACTATTTATTCCCAGAGACAAAGGCACAGAGCCAGGCTCTCTCAGAGTGTCTGCACCATTCATGAAGAGTTATAAACAACTCATAGAAAGATTTTGTATGAGCCAGAACCAGTCACCGGAAATTAAAATAAGATAAATCAAAATAATGATCTTATCACTGATTTCATACAGAAAAGAATGTAAGCATCATTTATCCATTAGCCTAGAATCTTGACTCGGTAGATTATTATGTTTCAGAAAGGCAAAACACATCAATATTTCCTGAAACTAACACCAGGATATGAATACATTTTATTGTGCTAGTAAACATAAAAAGCCAATACCCATATAAATGGAGTAATTGCATCTTGAGAAGGCAGTATCTCTACACAGTGTTACCTGGAGTAAATCTATCTGATAAGTACAAGGTCAGATTAGATAGCACAGCAGGAAGGAAACCCAGCAGCTCAACATCACCTTTACAGCCTCCAAACTACAGTGGCCACAAGCAGCCACTTGCAGCTGCTGTAAGACAGAGAACAAGAGCCCCAAGTGCTCCACGCTGCCTGCCCCGTTTGGCTGTAACCTTGAGACATCCCTGAGCATCCCTGCTCAGAAGCAACAAAACGTTGCTTTCATGACTAGAATAGAAGAAACCCTTTATATGGAGCTTGAAGATTGTTCAGTGCACATTCTAACCTCTGTGTATAACAAGGATATAAAAGGTAAGTGGCTGCAGAAGCCACGAATCTGGGTCTGTAATGTTTCCCTGCAGGTTACAAAATGCTGCTGTTTCATGTTATTCTACCAGCAATCCTGTTAATACAGACACAACAGCTTCTGTAAAGAGAGTGTTTTAGCATTTAGAAATGCAGAGTACCCTTTACTAAACCAGGGCTATGCTGTCCCAAGAAGCAGAACTGCACTGACAGCAGAGGGGCTGAACTCTAACAAAGCTTCACTTCCAGATCAACTTGTTCTTATGGAAATCAGTTTCATCAATATTTATCAGTGCAGACAGTCTGCTACAAAACATGACTGAATCTGTCTTCAGAAGACCATACTGGCTATATTTCCCAGGCAGGAGTTGACAGTTCTTTGAGGATATTTCAATATTTGAAGCATATATATTACCATTTAGTCAACAGTCTACCCAGCTTGAATCATTGGAGATATTTAAAAGAAAACAGTGCTATCAGGTAAATAACGGCCTCCAAATACTAAGTCTAACGAAGTGAACCACGGTGTGTAATTCAGACCCCTAATTTAGGCTTGGGTATTTTCGCAAAGCTCTTAATTGGGGGAGCGAGGCAATGGTTGAGTTTTCTGTTTTGACGGCTGTTGGGATCTAACAACTTTCCTATGATTTATGTCTCTGGTATTGCGACATTGTCACAGTAGCGTGTGACGCATCCACGGTGACAAAATGATGTAAACAAGTCAGCTTAATTCAACACAAATCACCTGCCAGCACCCTGCCTACACCGGAGCTCTCGATACTGCTGCTGTAGGTGTGATGAGCTAGTGCTTGCACTATTGGATAAAATCTGAAAAATACATCCAGCATTCGGATAAACTGGATTAAGAAATAAACAAACCAACCAAAAACCAAACCAAAGCAAAAAAACCCAACCAAACAACAAAAAAACCCACTCCAGATCAAGCCAGGCATGGAGAGAAAAAAAAAAAAGTCATATATCAAGATCTGGGATATAACACACAAGCGAGAAATCTTCGATGCCTCCACTAGCATGTGCAAGGAACCCTCTGTTCTTTCACAAACTACAAATACCGTACAATCTACAATTTCTTTAACAGTCTAAGGGATTGTTAATGCTTTCTGGCCTCGTAATTTGGAAGCATCCTAAATGGAAGATTATAAGCCTCATAGATTTCCTCTTAGACGTACAGCAGCACCCATGGAAACCCGCTCAAAGCAAACGTTTACTCGTGGGAGCTTGCAATCCCCAGACCAACTGGTTCTGAAGCCAACATGCAGTGGCAAATCGTGATGCGTGTAGCTCTAAGACAAAACTAATTGCAAACCATGTTTTTAATCAATCTTCTCCACACTTGAGAGTCTGAAACCCTGCTGAGCAGTTCATACTCTACAGATCACTGACCTAGGCAGTACCTCGGCTTTGGCGCGCATCGTTTAACCAGGGTATGAGTAACCAACCTTCAGGGAATAAACTCTGAAAAATGGCTGCAGTGACACACAAAAATAATCCAAAATAAAGGAACTGTTTAGGGGGATAAACTTAGCTCATAGTAGAAGCTGCAAGTAGTTTAATTAAAGAGCAATGACTAATGGGGCTGGCATGGACCCAAGCGCATTCCACTCCTGACCATTCCCATCAATCTATTGGGTGGTCCTGGATGTGTCATTTCAGCTCTTTCTTCCTTGTGCCCATAGGGAAAGCAGAGGAACAATGGCACTTAACTGCCGTTGTAAGCTTTAGATCCAAGCCTAGATTGCACTTTAGCAGCATTTTCTTCGAACAGCAGGTGCCAAAGAATCTGCTGAATTTAGCAAACAATGCTTCCCAAGGCAGGATAACTTTAAAAGATAAGCAAAGTTATTCAAAAGATGTCTAAAAATACTTGAAAGTTAAGTCAGATCTTCTGAAAATAAACGAGGAGGTCTCAGCTAGAGGACTATCTGTCATTGCAAAATCAAGGATGCCACAAGTTGATTTCCAGTGACCTTGTTAAAGGGAGAAAAAAAGTGGAAGGTTTTGAGGGATAACTTCCGGAGAATTAAAATACAATTAATGTTGATATGTAACAATCCTGGCAAGCAGAGATTGTGTTACTCGGCACAAAGGGGCTTCTTTCCTGAAATACCCAGCTGAAATTAAAATAATAAATAAATAAACCACCATAAACTCAAAAGCAGCAGTTTCCGACTGCAAGGCATTAAACCCCTAAAGCTCTTCCAGAGAATCAGGAAAGTAGAAGCAGCCTCACCCCATGGGATTCAAGAGCCCACGTAGTATATACTTAAAGAAAAGCCAACGGGATTTTAAGAAATTCAGTATGAATTGGAAGTCTTTAAAACGGCTCTGAGACAGGAGAATGGGCATGCAAGAAGGAAAGCTCATTAGAAGCAGAGCAGGAGCTACCAGCCTGATGCATGATGTTACCCAAGGAGAACCAACTCAAATACACCGCTGCACTCACACAGCCGCCTGTCAGTCAAAGGAAGAGCAGCTCTCCACAACCCCTGAAGAGTTGTAGTCTGTTTTTAGCCATTGAAGGAGGACGGTGACATTTATTTGACCGTCAGAAGGCTGCTGCAAACCGGCTGTTGTGTCTTCAAACAGCATCCTCTCATTAGAACAATGGCTCTTAAGGGGAATATACCTCACGGCTGAAAGTACCTTGTTAAAAGCGGGGGGGGGGGGGGAAGAAAAAAAAAAAAAAAAGCAAACGAGGGGGGTTTTTACAACATTAAAGCATTTAAAACACGGGGTAAAAAAGGGGTGGACTTAAAAGCAAGCACCATAGAACTTTT